>SEYY01019961.1:0-5000 GCA_009176605.1 Armadillidium nasatum
ATAAATGAAACTAATTGCTATTTAGAAATTATCAAATTAGGGCTCCAGCACGTGTATTTTTTTCTTAGTTAATAAAATATTATGAACACTTTAAACTAATTTGGAAAACTCCAAAAAAAAATGATGATGAGGATAATAATAATTATAATAATAATTGAGACAATAACCTAATATGAAATAAAAATTTAAAAACATATAATCTAAATATAAAAAAAAAAAGAGAGAACCAAAATTACCAACCTTCCACCAGAAATGATAAATCAGAGTGAGACTGAATTAGGTTAAAATTTTTTCAAAATGGTTGCGTAGGAATAGCCTAAGGAATATGTCTGACCAATCAGAGGGTAGAGTGTGGTGATGACAAAGGGGTTTTAGAGAGTTCTTGAATATTTGGAGAAAAAAAAAGTGGAACTAAAATATTATATATTTTTTTTTATTTAACTTAAAATAAAACGTATTTTAAGTGTGTTTTTATTAAATGTAAATTTAAATAATATATATATATATATATATATATATATATATATATATATATATATATATATATATATATATATATATATATATATATATATATATATATATATATATATATATATATATATATATATATATATATATATATATATATATATATATATATATATATATATATATATATATATATATATATATATATATATATATATATATATATATATATATATATATATATATATATATATATATATATATATATATATATATATATATATATATATATATATATATATATATATATAATATATACGAAGTAATTAACCCTGATTTAGACACGAATCTTTTCTTCAAAATTTAGATCATAAAGTGATTATGAATAAAATACTAAAAAGTAAAAGAATTAAAACGAGAGTAACAAAAGCTAAAACCGAAGGAAAACATTATTACTATTTAAAAAACCCGAGCTTTCGACTCCATCATCCGGGAGTCCTTATTCAAGGGAATCGAAAGAAAACTGTAGAAAAACAAATGTTTTAAAATAAAGACATATTTAGTTGGTTAATCAAATATGTGAAAAAAGATACCTACTAATGATTTTATGTGTTCTTAAGTATATTTTTATAATATGTATTGTTTTTTAAAATGCTATTTAATAAATTGTCAATTGGAAAATCTCCCTTATCCCTGTTAATATTAGGTATATTTTTAATTAAAAATGATTCCAAAAACTTTCTATTATTTGTAGTAGAGCAAGGAATACACAAATTTATGGTTTTTGCATCTATATAGTGGTTGTGATCCGATCTATGGATATGTAAGGCAGAGTTGGGGTCACAAGTGTTTAAGCTATATTGGTGTTGGTATTGTCTACGCTTTAAATCATTGGTTTCACCAAAGTATTTTTTATCACAGTCTCTACATTTTATACTATATACACCCATGTTTTTTTCATCATTTGCAACGAGATGGTTATTAAATTTCTTTTTTATTGTGTGTGGAATTGATTCTATTAGAGTAACATTATTGTTAAATAGTTTTTTTGTTATTGGGTCAATATTGAAAGGGACAACTAATTTATCCTTATTTTTGTAGTCTCTGCTACCAACACCACCACGATCAACACCAACATCACCTCCACCACCAACACCACCATTGCCAACATCAACATCACCATTGTCCTCAACATTATCACCATCATTATCGTTGTTATTATTATTTCTAAATATATTCTCACTATAGAACTTCTTTTTAGCTCTAAAAAGGCCCTTGTTTATTATTTTCTTGGGGTATGAAAGTTTTGTGAAGGACACTTTAATAAATTCAATTTCTTGAGCTAATTTAGATGGACTACAGATTATTAAGGCACCATAATTAGTCAGTTCTACCGTGCCTTAATAATCTGTAGTCCATCTAAATTAGCTCAAGAAATTGAATTTATTAAAGTGTCCTTCACAAAACTTTCATACCCCAAGAAAATAATAAACAAGGGCCTTTTTAGAGCTAAAAAGAAGTTCTATAGTGAGAATATTTTTAGAAATAATAATAACAACGATAATGATGGTGATAATGTTGAGGACAATGGTGATGTTGATGTTGGCAATGGTGGTGTTGGTGGTGGAGGTGATGTTGGTGTTGATCGTGGTGGTGTTGGTAGCAGAGACTACAAAAATAAGGATAAATTAGTTGTCCCTTTTAATATTGACCCAATAACGAAAAAACTATTTAACAATAATGTTACTCTAATAGAATCAATTCCACACACAATAAAAAAGAAATTTAATAACCATCTCGTTGCAAATGATGAAAAAAACATGGGTGTATATAGTATAAAATGTAGAGACTGTGATAAAAAATACTTTGGTGAAACCAATGATTTAAAGCGTAGACAATACCAACACCAATATAGCTTAAACACTTGTGACCCCAACTCTGCCTTACATATCCATAGATCGGATCACAACCACTATATAGATGCAAAAACCATAAATTTGTGTATTCCTTGCTCTACTACAAATAATAGAAAGTTTTTGGAATCATTTTTAATTAAAAATATACCTAATATTAACAGGGATAAGGGAGATTTTCCAATTGACAATTTATTAAATAGCATTTTAAAAAACAATACATATTATAAAAATATACTTAAGAACACATAAAATTATTAGTAGGTATCTTTTTTCACATATTTGATAAACCAACTAAATATGTCTCTTATTTTAAAACATTTGTTTTTCTACAGTTTTCTTTCGATTCCCTTGAATAAGGACTCCCGGATGATGGAGTCGAAAGCTCGGGTTTTTTAAATAGTAATAATGTTTTCCTTCGGTTTTAGCTTCTTGTTACTCTCGTTTTAATTCTTTTACTTTTTAGTATTTTATTCATAATCACTTTATGATCTAAATTTTGAAGAAAAGATTCGTGTCTAAATCAGGGTTAATTACTTCGTAAATATTTATATAGTGGTGTGTATTAATAACTTTATATATAATATATATATATATATATATATATATATATATATATATATATATATATATATATATATATATATATATATATATATATATATATATATATATATATATATATATATATATATATATATATATATATATATATATATATATATATATATATATATATATATATATATATATATATATATATATATATATATATATATATATATATATATATAATATATATATATATATATATATATATATTTTTCTATATCTATTCAATTGATAATTAAGTAATTGAACATTAAACAAAGGGTTTTTGATTTTTGTTCCTCATTATTTTTTATAAATTGTTTAAATTGTCAGTTTGTCTTTCTTTTCGCATATCATTTCAAAAATGATTATTATTATTATTGTTATTATTATTATTACTATTATTATTATTAATATTATTATTATTGTTATTATTATTATCATCATCATTTAAAGTATTTTTATTATTATTATTATTATTATTATTATTATTATTATTATTATTATTATTATTATTATTATTATTATTATTATTATTTTGATTATAATAATTACTATTATTATTATTTTCATGAATATTATTATTATTATCCTTATTATTATTATTATTATTATTATTATTATTATTATTATTATTATTATTATTATTACATTATTATCATTATTAATATTATCATTATTATTATTTTTATTATTATTAATTTTTGGAAGTAAACTTTGTAAAATTTTTGTTTTGTAACAAAAATATTTTCGCGATGCTTTTAGTTTACTTTTTCTTAACAAATATTTGAGTTCCTTTAAAAGTGTTTGAAACTATTTTGTAAAGTCTTACAGTATAATGCGTGGGCTTATATATATATATATATATATATATATATATATATATATATATATATATATATATATATATATATATATATATATATATATATATATATATATATATATATATATATATATATATATATATATATATATATATATAGAGTCTAAAATTACTCGGAAAAATGTTCCTGCGGAAACACGTAAAACATTTGTTGCGATAAACATTATTTATTATTTCTCCATTCTATAATTATGATATCCAACAGGTTATTTCATTCATTCATTCATTTGTTATTGCGTAATACAAGTGCCTTTCAAAAAAGAAAGAAAAAAATAAATCAGTTTTTCTTACCCTTGAAAATCAAAAATTTTGAAGTGAGCGGCATCATAAAATTTCTTTTTTAAGCTTGGGTGAACAGCTTCTCAAATCATTGACGTTTGGCAAAAGGTTTATGGAAATCTTTGCACATCCACTCTATAGCCCTAATCTAGCCCTATCTGACTTCTTTTTGTTTTCAAAACTGAAAGACTACCTCAAATTCATTATTTTTTTCCGTAAACCTTTTGATTTACCTTAATATATATATATATATATATATATATATATATATAATATATATATATATATATATATATATATATATATATATATATATATATATATATATATATATATATAGAGGTTTCTAGTTAGTCTGCTAAAACTCTCACAGACTATTTCTATATGGAAAATTAATGTCTGCTATTGGACTCGAACCAGCGACCTTTAAGATGGTAGTCTTATGCGTTATCCATGTTATATAACTGTCTGCGAATAATGGATTTAACCTTTGACCTCGTTGCCCTTGGTCCGAGTTGCGGTCGGGGAGATCCTTTGGGATTTGACGTTGCGACTGAATGTTGTGAGCAAGTTCCGAAGCAATTTCCTTTTGTATCGCCGTGGCTTAATGGATAACGCATAAGACTACCATCTTAAAGGTCGCTGGTTCGAGTCCAATAGCAGACATTATTTTATATATATATATATATATATATATATATATATATATATATATATATATATATATATATATATATATATATATATATATATATATATATATATATATATATATATATATATATATATATATATATATATATATATATATATATATATATATATATATATATATAGGTTGTATTAGCTTACAGTCGACA
>SEYY01019961.1:12500-15000 GCA_009176605.1 Armadillidium nasatum
GAAAAAAAGAAAAAGGAAAAAAGAAAAAAAAGAAAAAAAAGAAAAAGAAAAAGAAGAACTTAAAATTTTTAACTTTGTTCTGCATAAATTTTGTTTGAGTTTGCTGAAAGAGGAAAATTTATAAGGACATTCAAAAATACTTTCGTTCTCTCAATTATATATATTATATATTATATATATAATATATATATATATATATATATATATATATATATATATATATATATATATATATATATATATATATATATATATATATATATATATATATATATATATATATATATATATATATATATATATATATATATATATATATATATATATATATATATATATATATATATATATATATATATATATATATATATATATATATATATATATATATATATATATATATATATATATATATATATATATATATATATATATATATATATATATATATATATATATATATATATATATATATTATATATTGTATTTATTTTTTCGTTTCTAATTTGAAAAGAGAAACCTATTATTTAAATAAACAGTTTTGGAGAACTCACTTTCGGTTTCAAATTAATTAAAGGCTGACATGATTCACTACTTGGTATTTGAAAGTACGTAAATTAAAATAAATGATTATGATAATTGTTATTATTAATTATTATTATTATTATTATTATTATTATTATTATTATTATTATTATTATTATTATTATTATTATCATTATTATTATTATTATTATTATTATTATTATTATTATTATTATTATCATTATTATTATTATTATTATTATTATTATTGTTATCAGTATTAGTATTATTGTCGTTATTATTAGTATTACTTTTGAGCTCAGATCAAGAATTCTTTCCACAGAAGCCCTTTTAGGTTTATACGAATAACCTATTAAATATAAGATGAATTTTTTATTTGAATTTTGTTACGGAAAAATGAATAAAGATTAAAGATCAAAAGATTGCCAATATTTCTGAAAATTTTTATCATGACTTGACATTTCCTGTTGTTATTAATTTTCTTATAATCATTATTATTATAGATATCTTTACTACTTTATGTATTATTAGTGTTATTATTATTGTTTGTTATATTATAAGCATCATATTTGTAATTTAATGGTTATTAAAATAAATTGACGGGCTCAGTGGAAACCAAATGTGTATTCCCGTGGAAGCCCCTTTTCAGAGAAATGTACAGATAACAAATTATCTATACTGTATTTAGTAGTATAGGACCTACTGTAACATTGTTAAAATGTAATTGTACTTTCCTGAATAAAATTTAGAAATTGAAATTGAAAAATTATATAACAAAATATCGGTCATATTTATAGTCGCGCTTTTTAATTTTGAAAAGGATTTATTAATTGGGAAATGATTAATTGCATTAAAATATTTTATTTTTTCTTAAATAAGAATAGGAATAAGAAGGTCTTTAAACTATAAAGAATACATAAAAATATGAATAAACTCTTGAAATTCTAAAGAAAGCAGTAATGATAAAGAAGATTGAAGATTACTAGAACTCTTGAATATTTTCATGAATTTTAAAGTATGCAAAAAAAAAAATTTTTTTTTTTTTTTTTTTTTTTTTTTTTTTTTTTTTTTTTTTTTTTTTTTTTGGTAAATTAAGGCAAATAGCTTGTGTTTGATTCCGTGGTATCTAATTCAGTATGTATAAAATTTTTAAGATTTTGTATCAAAAAAGTAGAAGCAAATTCATTTTTTTATTGTTTTTATTTTTTTTTTAAAGGTTTTTATATTTATTGAATGAAATTAAGAAAATATTATTTTAGATTTTGAATTTCAAAATGTATTTAAAAACAAATGAAAATTCTTTTTTTTATTATTGTTTTTATTTTCTTAAGTGTATGGTCATATAATTCAAAAAATTGTTTTTTCGTTTTATTTTATAGTATAATTTTTTTTTAATATATGTTATGGTTTGTATTAAATTTTTAATAACTTTTACAGTTTATTAATATTTTTTTCCTTCTGAGGTGATAAAGGGTGAGGGAGTGTGGAGGAGAGGGGGTTGAAGGGGTGAGGGGGTGAGTTGGTGTGGAAGTGTGGGAGACGGAGAGGATTTCAATCCTTTAAAAGTAAAGTATTTGTTTCTCTTTTTCTTAAATGGATGATTCTGAGAAATAAAAGTGTTTATAACCTTCAAAGAATCGTTTTCGTTTATTTCATTATATTATTCATCAGTTTAAAAATACTTTTTCCGTGAGCATTATATTTATATATATATATATATATATATATATATATATATATATATATATATATATATATATATATATATATATATATATATATATATATATATATATATATATATATATATATATATATATATATATATATATATATATATATATATATATATATATATATATATATATATATATATATATATATATATATATATATATATATATATATATATATATATATATATATATATATATATATATATATATATATATAT
>SEYY01019962.1:0-2500 GCA_009176605.1 Armadillidium nasatum
TCTCTCTCTCTCTTCTCTCTCTCTCTCTCTCTCTCTCTCTCTCTCTCTCTCTCTCTCTCTCTCTGTCTCTTTCTCTCTCTCTCTCTCATTTTTATTGTATATAAGTGAAAAAATTTACAGTGGTCTAAATCCATACATATCTTCAATGTATTTTCCGTCAGTGTGTGTATGTGTGCATAAATGTGTTTTTTTTTTTATTATAACTGAAATTTCTTCTCTCTCTTTTTTTTTTTTTTTTTTTTTTTTTTTTTTTTTTCTTTTCCTTTTTGAAGCAATTATTATTTTTTTTATAGATAATTATCAATCTTTTTTTTAACCTTCGCATCGCTGCGATTCAGCAACCGTTAAATAATAATAATAATAATAATAATAATAATAATAATAATAATAATAATAATAATAATAATAATATAATAATAATAATACTTTTCTTATTTTTGATATAATGAAGGTATTATTATTATTATTATTATTATTATTATTATTATTATTATTATTATTATTATTATTATTATTATTATTATTATTATTATTATTATTATTATTATTATTATTATTATTATTATTATTATTTATTGATAATTTTGGAGGTTTTAAGTTTCCAGTAAAATCACAGAGGTCAAATTTTGGTCAGGTCAATTGATTTTTTGACATTTTATTTGGAGCCTCGTCCCTTAAAAAATAATAATAATAATAATAAAATAATAATAATAATAATAATAATAATAATAATAATAATAATAATAATAATAATAATAATAATAATAATAATAATAATAATAATAATAATAATAAATAAAAATAATAATAATAATAATAATAATAATAATAATAATAATAATAATAATAATAATAATAATAATAATAATAATAATAATAATAATAATAATAATAATAAATAATAATAATAATAATAATAATAATAATAATAATAATAATAATAATAATAATAATAATAATAATAAATAATAAAATAATAATAATAATATAATAATAATAATAATAATAATAATAATAATAATAATAATAATAATAATAATAATAATAATAATAATAATAATAATAATAATAATAATAATTAATAATAATAATAATAATAATAAATAAAAATAATAATAATAATAATAATAATAATAATAATAATAATAAATAAATAATAATAATAATAATAATAATAATAATAATAATAATAATAATAATAATAATAATAATAATAATAATAATAATAATAATAATAATAATAATAATAATAATAATAATAATAATAATAATAATAATAATAATAATAATAATAATAATAATAATAATAATAATAATAATAATAATAATAATAATAATAAAAAAAAAGAGAAGAAGAAAGAAGAAAGAAAAAAAGAAGAGAAGAAGAAGAAGAAGAAGAAGAAGAAGAAGAAGAAGAAGAAGAAGAAGAAGAAGAAGAAGAAGAAGAAGAAAGAAGAAGAAGAAGAAGAAGAAGAAGAAGAAGAAGAAGAAGAAGAAGAAGAAGAAGAAGAAGAAGAAGAAGAAGAAGAAGAAGAAGAAGAAGAAGAAAAACGAAGAAGAAGAAGAAGAAGAAGAAACGAAAAAGAAGGAAGAAGAAGAAGATTAAGAAAATGAAATAGGATGAAAAATGAAAGAAGATATGTGAAATGTCGCCTCTCAGATGTCACCAATTTTGAAATAAGAAAAATATGTTTCAGTTACGTCATTCCCTTTTTAAAATTAAAATAAAAAAATTAAAAATATAAAAAAAAGAAAAAAAAGAAAAAAAAAAGAAAAAAAAGAAAAAAACTTTCGTCTTTTCAGTTTTCAGAAATACCTTTTCAATTTCTCAAGGGCGCCAAGGGGGAAAAACCATTTATCAGAAGGTAATAATCATGTCTGTATAACGAAGGGAAAGATCGTACAAAGAAAATTGTTCATCTGCTTCGGGGTTCAAAGTAACTTTTGTGAGAAATTTATATTTTTAAAGGTGAGTTAAAATAGACCACAGACCTTGGACTAGTTTTGTTCTTAATTGTTTATAAAAGTATATTTTTTTAAATTATATATATTGGTTTTGAAATTTTATTAGGTTTTGTAAAATTTTTAAATATTATTTGTTTTTTTTTTTTCTTTTTTTTTATTTCTTTTATTAGCTTTTTGACTTACGTTTACGGTGGATTTTAATTTATTTCAAACTGTATCCGAATATTCTTATTAAACTTTTTTTCCAAATCAAATGTTACAGTATAACTGTTACGAAAGATACAGCTTGAAGCAAATTTTGATACAAATCAGTTTTGCAACATCAATATTGAAACTGTCAACTTGTATCCCCCCCCCTACCCCAACCGTATTGTCGAAATTTATGCTAGATTTTAGGTCAATAATTTGGTGTGCTAATCATGTTCATAGAAAACGTACCAAAAAGTATGAAGAGTATCCGGCTCCTCAGTTTAACATAAAATTAGGATAGTGACTGAGTACTCTTCAATGTTCGCCCAACCTATAAGAATAATTT
>SEYY01019962.1:7500-27500 GCA_009176605.1 Armadillidium nasatum
TAACTAAAAACCTCATCTATGCCTGAAGAGTTTTGAAAGATGAATACCCATTATAACTATTTTAAATTAATTAGCCATTTGAAGGTATATTTATGCTTTTATCCTTCGAGTGGTAATTTTAGAATTCTGTGATGAAATGTCCTTTTATATTTGACTCGCAACTCGATCCTCCTTTTTAGCGTTTGCTTTTTGAAGTTAACTTGAAATTTGCTTAAATACATCTGGTTGAGTTAGTATATCTTTTAACTTTGAATTTTGTTGACTTGATGATATTTACTACTTTAAAAGGGACCAAAGATTTTGAGCAGAGTTTGATGGTTCTTGCTTTGTTTGGTTTGAAGGTATATTCCTACTAGGCTATAATTTACCTATTACCGTTAAAAATTTACTTAATAGATTACACACAAGCTTTCCTTCCAAATTTTCTCTCTTGGAAATAGTAAATCCCCAAAATTTCCCCCTTTATTTTAATTATTTGAGGAACATTTTCAATGGCGAGTTCATTATTAATTGTAGGCTAAATTTTAACTAGAATTAGGTTTATTCTTAGTAGAGCGGCCACAACTAACTAACTAAAGAAAATTTTTAATATATTTTTCCGTAGTTTTGTTAAAGAAATTTCCTATGTTATATCTTAAATTAAATCTTTCTAGATTTCTCCGCATATTTTGCAAATTTTTCTTAGGATTGAGTAAGTCGTCGTTCCTTCCGTATATGCCACAGTTAAGTCTATCTCTTTTTGAGGGTTGAGAACATACTCCTGATTTAAGTTCTCGTCGATTGAATTCAAAAAGACATTTGAAGCTTTTAAAACTTAATTTGGTTTGTTTATCGTTTGAAGAGATGCTTGAGCTCGGCATTATTCAGCCCTCCAAGTTTTGTGGGCTTCAGCCCAGGGTGATTTTGGACCTTGTGTGAACTACAGAACCCTCAACGCTGGGAAAGTCCCTGGCAGTTACAGCAGGTTGTGATTATTCCTTTCGGCTTTTCAAATTTTTCCGCATGCCTTAGTCTTCGTAATGTCCCTCAGACTTTTCAAAGGCTCATAGACACTGTTCTTCGTTACTTTCCCCTCTGCTCGCCATACCCAAAGACACTGTTAACTTCGTCAGTTTCTGGGAATGATAACCTTTTATCATCGTATTGTCTATTCTGGTGCAGTTCTTTTGTCTATTACTTATTTTCAACAGAAAAATCTGACCAGGCTTTTAACAATGCAGTCTACCCTTATTGACAATACTCTTTACGTCTATCCACAAAAGTAGGTCCCAGCTTCCCCTTCTTATACATAAAAAAAAAAAAAAGTTTCCTAAAATTCCTAATTTAGTGTCTATTGGAAACTTTTACAGAAGTCCCTACAGCCATCCGTGATGAATACAACAAAGCATTTAGTAAGATATAACACTTAAAATTTGAAATCTCTTCATATCTCTTAACAGTTTTAAAAAAAAGGTAAATATACAACAATATAATTATGAAAATACCTTTTACTGATAAAAATACCTTGTCATATATATATATATATTATATATATATATATATATATATATATATATATATATATATATATATATATATATATATATATATATATATATATATATATATATATATATATATATATATATATATATATATATATATATATATATATATATATATATATATATATATATATATATATATATATATGTATATATTACTCAACAACATATTTGAAAACTTACATCAAAAACACATTAAAAAGTCACGTGATTAAGGCAATATATATATATATATATATATATATATATATATATATATATATATATATATATATATATATATATATATATATATATATATATATATATATATATATATATATATATATATATATATATATATATATATATATAAAAAACTAAAATTAATAATGCAATATAAATATAAATTACATATTTTAAAAAAAATAAAAAAAAATAAAAAAAAAAAAATAAAAAATAAAAAAAAAAAAAAAAAAAAAAAAAAAAAAAAAAAAAAAAAAAAAAAAAAAAAAAAAAAAAAAAAAAAAAAAAAAAAAAAAAAAAAAAAAAAAAAAAAAAAAAAAAAAAAAAAAAAAAAAAATATATATATATATATATATATATATATATATATATATATATATATATATATATATATATATATATATATATATATATATATATATATAATATATATATATATATATATATATATATATATATATTATATATATTAATTTTATTTTATTTATTTTTTTAAACTTAAAAATCTGCCGAATTCGACATTGTTGAAGTATTTCCATTACCAAGGACAACGACGTCATCCGTATTAGGGGTAGTTAATCTTTCTTTAGAATCGTGAAGATTATCTTCGTAGACTTCGTCAAAACCATCGTCATCATTTTGTTCTTGAAGTAGTCTTCGATTTTCCTTCTGTAGGCGGCACAAGCTGTGGTTTGGCCCTAATTTCAAAGAAGTGGAGCAAAAAAAAAATATAGGTTAATAATGAAAATAAAAATGCATTACTATTTTTTTTATTTTTTGTATAGGTGAGAATTAGGGCGTAAAAACTTGTATACATATATATCCTTTATCACTCTCTCTCTCTCTCTGTGTCACTTTCGCTTTCAACACCAGCAGTAAATCGTTGTGGGCATGAGAACTCACTTGTTCAAGAAGGGCATTTTAAATATGCCTCTGCCAAAAAAAATACATACCTCCTTCATTTTTATTATCTCATTTTCAAGTTCAAGTACTTTTTATACAATATATATATATATATATATATATATATATATATATATATATATATATATATATATATATATATATATATATATATATATATATATATATATATATATATATATATATATATATATATATATATATATATATATATATATTATCTGCCTTTTTTATTTGTAAACCTATCATTATTATTCTGTTTTTTTCTCTCTCTCTCTTCAAAAGTATTAAAATTTCTTTTCTTTTTTTTTTCAACACATCCTCTCAAATGTTTGTTGGTTTTTGTTTCCTTTTCTGCAACTTGTATATTTCTGAATTATGGGAAATAATAATGGCAGTATTTAAGAAACTTCTGAACCAAAATATCCAATTTGATTTACACCTTTTCTGCACATTCAGGCGTTCAGAGAAGGAGGAAAATCCAAGGCTCAAACATTATTCAAGATTTACCCATCCACATTACTCCATACATCAGACTCGAGACTATTTAAACAACATAACAAATATGTTATATACCCATACCCATAGACAAATTAAATTCAAATATGTACAATAAACTTAAGCTTTTAATAATAATAATCTTTGAATAAAATTGAAAGCGTGGAACTTTTTTTTAAAAAAGCTTTTTAAAGGAAAATCCGAACCAGAAATCAAATAAAACAATTTGAAAGGTAACCACAATATGAGAAGTAACCACAAAAGAATAAATTTTATTTTTGCAGAGTTAAGAGCCAAAAATACTTCAAAACTAGGTTTAAAATAAACCAGAAGAAAAAAATGAGTTAGTTTTAAGAAGTTTCGAGGTAAAAAATATCCAATATTAAATATTTTATTTTGCAAATAGTTTAGATAAATAGTTTGTAATATTTCGGCCCCTCGTTGGAATATATAGCTTAATTATTTTTTTTTTCTTTTTAGTATCGATTGCTTATCACAAACGATAAGTATTCGGCAATCTTCCATTTTTATCCTCCCAATGAAGATTGATACCCACCGAAGATTGATAATGAAGAATTTTGAGTTGGTACGTATATTTGTAACTACAGTTAAAAAAAAAAAACTTTATTTTACCAATTTAATTATCTTAACAGCTTGTCTTTTCAAATTTTCCCAAACAGATGGAACTGTAGAGCACTTTTTAAGAGGAACAGGTTTCTGACCCTGTTATTCAAGTTTTAGGGTGAGCCAAGGAATGAAAGGAAGCTTATTTATACACACATTATAAAAAGCCGAACTAAGACCTTGAAGACTTCACTAATCCAGAGTTTTAAGTATGGACATAAATTTTCCTATAAGATGCATTTGCATTTGTCTTCGTAAGTAATTGTAGAGGATATTCCTATTCTACTTTACATTATACATGGAGAGAATCCGTTCTTAAGAGAGCATTTCTAATAAGTTACTCAGAACTACTACTACTCCCAAAGGTATATAAGGTATATAAGGATCAATTATTTCAAAACATTTATCTTTAGAAAAAAAAAATCTAATTTGGAATTTTCAAAATATGGTTTCTGAATAATTACCGACAAATTTTTTTCATTGGTATACAGCTTTTATTAAAATAAAAAGAACCAATGAAGAAATATTGAAACTTTTCTGTTTATTCAAGGGGTAAATTCTTCCAAAAAGCCAAAACTTAGGTTTAATTAATAAATAATAGTTATTACTTTAATCTTTAAGAAAAAAAAGGAGCAATCTTTGAAAATGGAAGAGAAGTAATTAAAATTATTTAACAAGTTTAAAAATCAACTACTACCTGCATTTAATTAACAAATTTAAATAGAGAAACTTCAAACAAAGAACTATCCTATCTATCCTGTCGAGTAGTACTCCAGAACACTAACTCCTCATCCTATTACAAAGGGAAAAAATGTTCAAATAAAAGTTCTTGGTCACCATCAGCAACGTTACACGTACCGGAGTTGATACTCATATCATATATTTCACAATATATCTTCGAACGTATCATCACACTTAATTTTGGGTACCCTTGGGTACTGATGCCCGTTTAAAATAAAGCTACAGGTCGTATGAAGTTTTACCTTTTAAATTTAAAATTTTAGTTGCCATGCAATCATGCTAATAAAAATATTTACAAAAAAAAAAAAAAAAAAAAAAAAAAAAAAAAAAAAAAAAAAAAAAAAAAAAAGTTGTATTTAAATCCAGTGAGATCCCCGATTTTAGAAATTAGAGATACATCTTTTTGTAAGACATGCATTTTTTTTTTGTGTGTGTGTGTGTGTGTGTGTTTATATATCATGCGCATACTTTAACACCCATTGCATATATGATTATTTCCAACTCCATAATACCTAAATCCCAAAACATGGTAACCCTAAACCATAACCAAAATTCGTCCAACCAGTAGCAAACTACCATCAGATAAAATCTGACCAGGTTCTTGTACCTGCCTGCACTTGAGGAGGGATCAATTAGTTCCGTAATTGGGCGTCCACTGACTTGTAAGCTCCAATTTCTTTTGAGACTGAAGAATGCGGACGGGGTTTTGACGGGGTCCTTTAGTACCCCATTGAGATCAAGAGGAGAGGGGAGAAAACGGTAGTAATTTAATCATTTTCAAATTGTATTATAACCTCATGTGTGGCAGAATACCTTTCACAAACAATTCGGGTTAAAAAATACACAAAAAAGGAGTTTTTCAAGGTTAAAAAAAATAGGACTTTAAAAAGCATGTGTGAGCAAAAAAAAAAAAAAAAAAAAAAAAATTATTAACACGCTGTTAAACTTATCTACAAAACAAGATTAAAACCTACTTAAAAAATATACATACAAGTTAACTATTGCATTCTCATGCCTTATTTAAAATTACTTAAAACATTAAAATATATATATTAAAGTTCAACGGAAATAAAATAAAATAAAAAAAATTCATTAAATAAATAAAACTATCTAGAATGAGTTTAATCAACATATGTAATAAATAGTTATAATTATTTAAATGTAACAATAACTTTAAACATTTATGTATTACTATTATAATTACATCTACTCATACACAAGTTGATTGAACTGATTACTTTATACATATATGTATATTCTTACAATGTCCTTAGTAAGTGAATCTCAGGAGAGTGTCAAAAAAAATATTTTCCACTAAGATATTAGACTAATTAAAACAAAAGTATTATTAATGAAAGAGGTTCCACTTACCAATAAAACTGAGAAGGACTGGTAGGAATATTAGGCCGTGAGCTGCACCGATTAAAACTATGCCTAAATACATCCTAAAGTAAAAGACCTTAAAGATCTGAGAATGGGCGAAACCTAGTACGATGATCCCTCCAAACTTGGTTAAGGTGATTCCAGATAATACCTAGTAATAATGATAATATTTACTTAAAGGGATAATAATAATAGGGATATTATTTTTATGTGTATATTAGTACTTTAAAAATGGGCATGACAATGTTTGGGTATATTCCAGATAATACCTAGTAATGATAATAATATTTTCTAAAGGGATAATAATAATAGGGATTATTTTTGTGTGTATAATAGAACTTTAAAAATGGGTATGACAATGTTTGGGTATATTTTTCATTTACCCAAAATACTTACTGAGCTTCCCATATTAATAAGGGCATCAGCAGTTCGCTGTAAACGCGTTTCTTCCATCGAAAGTGAAAAGGCTCGACAAATGTGGCTACAAAACTCCACTGAAATACCAACACACTGGAAATAAGACAAAAAAATGCGTATACACATACAGTATAAATTATCCTATACGACGCATATGCACTCGTCTTCATAGGTAACTTGTAGTGGATATTTATATTTCAAATTTACAGTATACATGGAGAGAGAGTCCCTTTTTAAAGGATCATTTCCCACGTTTTTTTTTTTTACTTCTCCCCACAAGGTATATAAGGATCAGTTATTTCAGGACACATCTTTAGAAAAAATACATATAACTTGGAATTTTCAAAATATATCATCCTTGTGATCTTTCTGGTAGTATTGATGTAGCTACTGATCGCTTTTCAAATACATTTTTATAAGAAGGGAGTCTTTGAACAATTTGCACAAACGGTTATACCAAAATTTACCTTCATATAAAATTACAGCAATTAGGCCTTTTCTATTTTAAAAAAAAAAAAAAAAAAAAAAAACTTTCCGAATTTCTGTAGAAATTTGTGTATTTATTGGAAGTAGTTTTCATTTTATGTTGTTTAAATATATTTTTTATAATATAATTTTGAATGAACCATAATTTAAATAATATTTTAGTTATTTGGCAATTAAATAAACACATTACAGCTTTAAAAAATGATAATTAAAAGTGGCAAATCACTTTGTTCGTAAAGACCTCCATCCAAAATTTTGAATAAAAACTAAACTTTTAATAAAAAATGATATTTCTTTGTTTGTTTCAAGTATTATTAAGATATTTTCTTAGATATTTTTGCCATGAGTGCTTGTCTTTTTTTTCTAGTTTTACCTTAAATTATTAGATATTAAAAAAAACTGCTTCTAATGAAACCTTAAGTCAGACTATTAAAAAAAATATTTTACTCCATACCGCATTTGCATATTTTAAAATTAATATACTTTATATATATAATATATATATATATATATATATATATATATATATATATATATATATATATATATATATATATATATATATATATATATATATATATATATATATTATATATATATTATAATAAATATAATAATATATATATATATATATATATATATATATATATATATATATATATATATATATATATATATATATATATATATATATATATATATATATATATATATATATATATATATATATATATATATATATATATATATATATATATATATATATATATATATATATATATATATATATATATATATATATATATATATATATATATATATATATATATATATATATATATATATAATATATATATATATATATATATATATATATATATATATATATTATATATTTATATATTATTATATTATGAAAATATAAACTCTTAATTTTTTGAACTATGATGGTATAGAATTTTTTTTTTTTTTTAAATATTTAAAAAATAAATTATACTTAAATTTGTTTGTATCAGAAATTTTAAGAAATTGATATAATAATAATAAAAAAAAAGCTTAAAAATATTTGAAACATCTAACTACGATCGATACGATACTCCAAAATATGCCATTTTTAATGTACAAATTTAATGAAAAATAGAATTATCAGAAGATTCTGACAACTCTTTATCTGGCAACAATAGTTTTATCTGATTTAAGAAGGAAAATATATAAGGTCATGGACTTTACGAAATCGAGCGAGTTGAGATAAAATCAAAGGTGACAGGACTAGCAACCTAGCTCTATAATTATTGCTTACTGTTTGAAACAACTCTAGGACCAGCATGAAAAACCATAGCTCCGAGAAGCATGAACTTCTGGAGAGCTCTTGGAGAAAGCGCTTAGAGGTTAGATGGAGAAGGTGATAATCCCACTGAAAGGGTGAAAACCCTCCCTAGGAGTTTAAATAAAACTCAAAGACTGGAACTGAAACCAACGAGCTGAAAAACATGATCTTTTAGAGCACTCTAGGAGAGGGAGGGACTTTTAAGAGCAGATGGAGAAATATGTTGATCCCGCTGATAGAATGAAAACCATTCAAGGAAGAAGATGAATATAAATATAAGTTTGCTGTAACTTTATATTGAGGTAAACTTTGGTTAAACTGTAATTACTTTAGTAGTTAAACTTTAGAAGCCAACCAATCAATATTAAACATATGTTGCCTACTTTTACAGATTCTAAATGAGAAGGAACTTACCATGACCAGGTTAACGAGCGACACGGCATTGAGGGATATTCCCCATATGTACATGAGCCCTCCTAAATTCGTCAAAATCATCGCTATTGTAACTAAAACTATGAAAGAAGAAGCGATATCCATTCCCGAAAGAATTACGCTGACGATGAACACTGTTAACATCGAGATAACCATAGATTTAATGGTATCTCTCCACATAGTCAGGTACTGTTCATAGAATACGTAAAACACGCTATCAGGGGGAAAAAAAATTATCAACATTATCATCCACAACAATTGGTATTAAATTTCATATGTTACAGGTAATGATACAAATATTTATGATAAATAAAAAAAATAAAAAATACACTTTATAAAATACAGTAACTCACCTATAAGGAAAAACTTCCACCTGGGTCTCATTAATTCCAGTATTTATGGTTTTGGTAATATTATCAGCTACATCTCTTGCAGAACGAAGAGCTCCATAATAATCTTCGGAAGTTTTGAGAATTGTGTGGTAAGTCATGAAGTAACTCGCCTCAACGGAGTCATTTACGTCCCCAATTTTAACAGCCTTTCCATAAGCAGCGTGACCAGCTTTTGGACAATACTCTGAAGGAACATCTTCGAGGAAGAAAGGAAGGTATTTCATAAACGATTGTGGTGTTGGCCGTACTTCATTCTGTGATATATATATATATATATATATATATATATATATATATATATATATATATATATATATATATATATATATATATATATATATATATATATATATATATATATATATATATATATATATATATATATATATATATATATATATTCCTACGATACTACTGCCACTGATTCCAATGTCATGTGGCAATAGCAATGCAAGTAATTATCTTTCTTTCTTTTCTGTTTTTCTTTCTTTTTCTTTAAACTCTATTAACATTAAATGAAAAATAACACCCAAAAAAGTAACACTAACATTCCTGAAAATATCCCCAAAAATAAGAAACCATCTCAAGCGTTGAATAAAATACTCACTTCCGAAAGTTTAATATCACAATTATTCACAATCATCTAATGAAGAAGAAGGGCAGAAGGTTCCATTGGGATAAACTCTACAACAAGGGACGTTTGCATCATCCCCGTAATTATACACTGACCAATCAAAGTAATCATCCATCCAAGAAGTTGGTGGTTGCGCAATAAAAGTCCTACAGAGAGAGAGAGAGAATGAGAGAGATTGAGAAAAAAAGCATTTTTAATATTAACTATTAAAATAAAACCATTTATTATGTTAATATAAAAGGTTAATGATACTACTATTAATGATAATAATAATCCAGTTTTACTTGTAAATTTATTTTAATATTTTAGTTTATTAACAAAAATAATCTATGGATAATTTATCAAAATGTTAAACGAAGTTAATAAACTTTCCAAGTTTTTAATAATTAGGCAAAAACAGAGTAAGCCATTTTATAAGAAGAGATACGAGCAAGAAATGGACACTCCATTGCAGAGCAAAATCCCCTTCATAATGGGTTGCATGTGGTACAAGTTAAAAAAAAAAAAATTTCAATATTTGCATTCAAAATGATATAGAGTTTAATAAATGTGCATATGTGTGTGTGGGGGGGGAGAAGAGTTTTGACAATTTTTTAGAAAGTTAATCTTTAGGAATCAAACCCGAGACTCTCGGAACACGTGCCCGGTTTGTAATCACATACATTACACTAATATGATGAATTGACAATTATTATAAATCACTAATACCCTTATTAAAAATAATTTTATTTCTACTGCTATACTATTTTAAATCTTTTTTTTTTTTTTTAAACTATACATGTTAATTTAAAAATTACAATAAATGGATAATAAATATATTGAGAAAAAAAAAAATTCAAAACTTAAAATCTAAAACAAAATTCCAAAAATCCAATCAAAAGAAATATATCTCCAAAAAAAAAAAAATTTAACATATTGATAACGAAATTCAAAAGGTTGCCAGACATGTCGTTATTTGTGTCACGTCATTATGTGACGTTGTTACAAGTTTTCCTGCTGTCACAATTCAAAAACAAGAACCTTCTTTCTTTAATAGCCTACAAAAACTTTTTTTTTCTTTTCATTTAAGAGCTTATCAGTCATTTAAATATAAAACACTTCGTACGAAGAGTTCAAGAGAAAACTCTTTCTAGAAGAGGGATGAAGAGTTTATGTTATATCTTCTGCGGTTTGCATTTAAACCAAGATCCTAGTTTCATATTTCCAAAAAGGCATCTATTGAAATTCGTTCCAAATACAGAAGAATTAAACTTTATCCGAGCTTTAAATAATGATGAAAAACTATTCCTTATAACCTGCAGATCTCCAGTAAATTAATAGGTATATATTCTAAACACTCAAGAAATGACACTTAAATTATGGTAAAGAAATAAGGCCTACTTAAAAGTTGTTTTTTGTTACAAAACATTTAGGTATAAGTCAAAAGGAACTAATATTTTATTTTCAAGTCGGTTTAAAAAAAAATTTATATATTTTAAATAATTAATAAAGTCAAGAACGCACAACAAAATATTTCGCAAACACAGGCACGGAACACAGTTTGGTTTCCAGGAATATGAAACTGTTGGTAAGGTGTTCTTAAATTTTTAGGAATACCTTTATATGTATAGTTGTCAGTAGGAGCAGTGTTTCCCAAACTATATTTCCTACTTTTTAAAAGTAGAAATTGAAATTGAAATATTTTTTATTTCAATAAGTTGCAGTAAATCATGGGTTAAAACTTAAATCAAGAATTTGCATGACAAGTATTTTAAACCCGAGATATTTCTAATATAAACAATGATACCAAATATAAAGAATCAATAAAAGATAATAATTAAATATTGATAATGAAATTGAAGTATTTTATCTGACTTTATAAACCAACCTGTTTGATAAATGAGAAGATAGATACAACTGCGTCATGAGACTTGACTTATCACAACCAATGCTTCCACAGATAACATTTTGTTCTTCATACGTACTGAAATTCAAGTCGCCTTTTACTACAAAATATACAGGGGGACCAACACTTAAGTACCTCTCCATATACTGTAAAATAAGAATAAAAAAACATATTACATAAGGCTAACTCTATCTAGGTTATCTGATAAAAAAAAAATGTAATAGTTCTAGAAAACATCTGAGGGAAATGATAAGGCACAGTCGTGAACAAAAGTTCGTTCCTATTAAGCTGGAAATAAATATTTATATAAAATGGAGATCATCTCAGGTTCAGCCAATCACAGTTCAATTAAGCCCCGCTCAATGTTTTTATTTTATTTTTATTCAAAATAGAGCTTTTATGAAATGATCTCCATTTTATATAAATATTTATTTCCAGCTTAATAGGAACGAACTTTTGTTCACGACTGTACATAACCAATTGGTTTATACACCTTCCAAGAAAAAAAAATTACAAAAGGTCAAACATTAATTAAAAACAACCTTAAGCCACAGCCCACCAAAGACCCCAACTCACATCAAAATATTTAAGAACATAAGAATCTTCGGGCATGCTTAATTCCTGCTCCAATCCAACTTGAATCTTAGGTATGAGGGATATACTAGCACAAAGCCACCCGAAAAATCCGACTATAACAACAGGTCGCATCACATCTGAGAGGAGGAACCGGGCATAAACATCTCTTAGAAATCGATACAGTAAACCCTCACTTTGCACCGTTTCTTTTGGGGAAGTTTTGATACAACAAAAGATTTCAACTCTGTTTTGCTGTAATTGGACAAATGAAATTATATAAACATTTCCAATTAATATATACAAATAATACTCATATCGATATTAAAAGAAAATGTTTTACATTAAACATTTCATTCCTAAGACACTAATCAATATATCAGTTACACACCTCATGTCGTTTAATATCAAGTGCCATCAATGCCACAAAACACGTCATCTGAAGAATGAAATCAATAGTAAGTGCCAAGCCTGCATAAAGGGCGAATGCATGAACCGCAGGCATATCTGATAAGCCTCCTGAGTAAGTAAGAAAAACAAGTGTCAATAATAATAATAATAAATAATAATAATAATAATATAATGAAAGTATGTTTTCCTTCACCGATACCTAAGAAAAAGCAGGCAGCTTCAGAACAAGAAGAGACAAGAATGGATGGTGCGGATTGACCAACAACTCTTCCGATATGCTCCGCCCTACTCTCTACTGGTCGGCGAGGCTCCCTTTGGTAGGCGTGAACCAGGATGAACATATTATCTACTCCCACTGCCAACACTAGGAAGGGTATAACCTGAAAAGAGTCCAAATATATATATATATATATATATATATATATATATATATATATATATATATATATATATATATATATATATATATATATATATATATATATATATATATATATATATATATATATATATATATATATATATATATATATATATATATATATATTGTTCTTCATAAATACTAATCAAAATTTCATAGATCATGATTTACTCAAAAAGGCAAACAAACACTAGACTAATTAATTGACAAGCATGTTAAAAATGAATAATTTTTATTAGCACCACAAATATTTCTCTCTCTCTCTCTCTCTCTCTCTCTCTCTCTTCCCCCCTCTCTCAGCACAAATGAACCTCAGGTCGCTATGCCAATCCAGAAGTCTTTTGTCGATACCACTTGTTCGTATTAAAAAGATTCACAAATTTTTTTATCAATAGTAATAATAATAATAATAATAATAATAATAATAATAATAATAATAATAATAATAATAATAATAACTATAAACTGAACACTTTAAAAAAAAAATAATAATAATAATATTTCCCCACATGTCTAGAACTTTAAAAAAAATATATATAAAGAATATTTAATAATAAAAATAACTAAAAATAAATGTTACATTCAATTCTACAAGAAACTTCCTACCAAAATCCTACTGTACAAAAACAAACAAATTAAAAATAAAATAATTATCCTGGAAGGGTGGAAGGAAATAAGATCCTTACCTCTATTATGATTAATGTGGCAGGCTTTCCAATGTAGCCAAAAAACCCTACTGAGGCGCTGACAGATACCAACACTATTATTACTCCGCCTAAACCCAGAGTCATCTTGGAATCGACGAGCAGCCTTTTCCAATGAGTGAAATTACCTAAAGCTGCAAAATTGGAATAATGTTTTAGGTAAAGAGAGCTCCAACTATATCTAGAACTTTTAAATATTTTTTTCCTTTTTTTTTTTTAGCACAGATGGAAAAGTTTGTGTCATTATATTGATAAAAGATATCAAACTGGTTTGGATAAAAATACGTCAACCAGAGATTCAAATTCAATGATATTTTTAACTCTTTTTAACCAAAAAATTTAGTTCTTAATGAAAAATATTGGAATTACAATAAAAATCTTCAATCCTCATCAAAGTCGGCAAAAGAGAGACCTACAGTAAGAATAGAAAAAGTTAAGTATAATAACATATTAATAGAAGCATCCATGAATAAAAAGGAAAAAAAATGTAGCCAATAACTTGTTCTGCTTTCAAAACTCTGTAGAGAGGATTTTTTAAAGTTCATATTTTGAATCTAAGTGTTCGGTTGCTAATTGCTAAGAAATTAGAAGATTAGGTATGAAAAATTGACTAGTGTTATTATTGAGAATTATTTTATATAATTCTTTCAAGGAAAAGTGATTTAGGGGACAAATGAATTGCGAAATGCAAAGTTTCTGAACAGAGGTGACGTATGACAAAGTCTCTGGTGACAATAAATAGTAATAGTAATAATAAAAGTTAAATGCACTTTCTATTTTTCACGCTAATTTTCGATAACCACAAGTTACCACAAGTGAAATCAACTTATGCTAAAGACGTAAGAATATAGTTTATAATCTTTTTTTAGGTTCTGATATCTTTCTTTTAAATGGCAGAATTCATTTATATTTTTAATAAAAAAGTAAAAATTTATACTAGCATTTTAAAAAAACAAAAATCATTTTCAAATCCTTACGGGATGATGTTGATAAGATACCCTTATTATTTTTTTTTATACTGTCATCAGAAATGTATGGTCATCATATAATTGACTTACATTTATGCAAAAAAAAAAAAATTCCATATAAATTTTTTTAAGACTACCAATGTGTGTCAAGTGTTGAATCTTATGAATTACTATGCCTATATTATTCTGAAATATCCACACGTACCAAGAGAGATGTAGACGAACATGACGATGTAAGACAAGAGAATAGTAAGAACATCTCCCCGACTTTCCCTCTCTAACTCATCTTCAATAGATCTTTCAGCTGAATATGCGATATCCATCATAGGGTCAGAGAAGTTTTGCATAAACTCAAGGTATCTGAAAGATAGTTAGACAAAAAATAACACAACCAGATCTGTTAATAATTTTGAAGTTAGAGCAAAGTAAACAAACTTTTATGGTATAAATGTACGATATATATTATGCAACTTACACTTTCTCCCATGCCATCGCCTTTGCGGTGTCTTCTTTATTGTAAAAATTATTAACAACAAAAGTTATCACAAGTGCTGAAGCGTCTTTATAAGGGGGGTTGTCCCCAAGGACTTGAGAGCCATTTAAAAATCCTCCAAGGGCAGTGTAAGGGAAAAACGGGTCCCCCAAATTTCCCAAGACAAGGAATTCCAGCAGTACTCTCCGATGGAGACACAGGGTTTCTGTAAGGGTGGGTGGGGAAAAAAAATAGTTAAAATTGCAAAACATAGAAAAAAAAATTTTAAAGGATAATCGTAAACTATCAACCCTGATAAAGAAAAATAATAAAGCATCAAACACTCCTAGTGCAAAGTCCATTCAAAAACAAAAAAATAGTACCCTATATTTCTATCCTTAAATCTTTATATAAAGAAGCAAAATCGTAAAATATATTCATATATTTAACACAATAAGCATAATAATTGATTTCAAAACATTACATTTCAACTTAAAAGACATCAATACCTCTACATATATTCATATATTTAACACAATAAGCATAATATTGATTTCAAAACATATTTCAACTTTAAAAGACATCAACACCTCTACATAACCTCACTTACACCTAAATTTAATAACTAACCTTAGACAATTTTGAATATGAGTCAAATAGGTGGTGTTATCGACATTGTTAACATCATTCTGAAAATAATTCCCGATGCTCATGATAGTACAATTATTATTTAAAGGATGCAATGGTTGAAAACAAATGTCCCCGAGTGAGACGTCTTCATCATCATATTCTGCCACCAGCTGATGATAAATGATTGGCATAAGATTAATCAAATATTATTATTAATAAATTTCATTAAAAAAGAAAAATCAAATAATAAGTAATAAAAATAAATATTATAAAACTGAATAATCTTTAAGAAAAAAAAAAAAAGTAAATTCAATTATATATTGCTCCTCATCTACAGCAATGACGTAACTCCAAAATTGTCAATTATGAGTTGTTTGTATAAATAGAAATGAATCCTTGGAGTTCTCAACTGGTAGAACGACGTACTCTGAGCCCATAAAACTCACCACAAATTCAAACTAATTATTTTTCATTATGGGTTAAATCATTTTTGTAGTAAATGAGTGATAAACTCTCCAATAAAATTATACATATCACATGACCATTATTTCACAGCTCACAGAATGATATTCAAAATATTGGTAAAATTTGACAATTTTAGAAACCAAACACACACACACACACACACACAAATTTATGGCAAATAAAACAACTTCAATAGAAAAACACACACAGTAATGGTACTTAAACAAAAAATCATTTATATAAAAAGATCACCTATATTATATGCATTACCTCCTCAGCTATTATATTCTGCAGTTTCATAACAGCCCTTAAGAAAGTTTCATTATAAACAGGCCCCCAGTACTCAGTTCCATTTGGAGTACCAAACGGTACCTGGAAAAAAAACATTACAATAAAATACTGTAACTTAGATTTCACATCAGTATCAAAAAATATTGCTAAAATAATTGTTCGGAACAGAAACTCTATTTTATTTAGCCTGTAACTAATTTTAATATCTTAATCCAATAAAGGGTTTGTATTTAAGAAAAGAATTAAAATCATTAAAGCCAAGTGCTAAAAGTACTCGTATATTTCCTTATTCTAAAACCTAAATATATAGAAACCAAAAAAATAGCTTAAAAACTAACTACATACTACGTATTTTACCACTAAATTAAGAGTTTCCACTCTACAATAAACCTACCTTAGGGATCCCTATAGGCCTGATAATAATCATTTCCGATCTATAAAATGGAGAAAAGTTCTTATCAAAGAACTCTTTCTCGATACGTGACCTTGAATTAGGTGCTGCCCAAAGTTCAACAGGATTCGTTGTCACTTTCAGGAATGCGATGCCCGATGATAATAATAACGCCAGTATAGTTCCAACGATTAAGACGGTCCAAGGGTGCTCTGCGCAAACTGGTTGAAAAGGAGAATAAATTAATTCAGGGGAAGAACTGTATTTGGGTCAGAACTTTATTCTGGGAAGAAAGAACTTTATTTGGGGCAGAACTTTATTTGGGGCAGAACTTTATCTGGGGCAGAACCTTATTCGGGGAAGAACTTTATTTGGGGCAGAACTTTATTCATAAATATTGTATATTTAATCTTTAATCTAATAATAATCTTGTATATCTACTTACTCTTTCCCCATAGTGTAAAATATTTTTCAAAGAAATCCTCCAAACGCGCTCCAGTTTTATCAAGCAAAGATGGCGTCCTATTTAACGGGTCTGAAGAGGGATCTAAAACTAAAAACAAAGAAATAATAATAATAATAATAATAATAATAATAATAATAATAATAAAAATTGTGAAAAAAAAAAAAAAAAAAAAAAAAAAAAAAAAAAAAAAAATAATAATTTTTTTTTTTTATTTTTTTAAATTTTTAATTTTGATTTAATTAAACAATATAAAACTAATAAATTAATTAGCTAACTAAAAAAAAAAAAAAAAAAAAATTTTAAAAATTTATTTTAAATATTAATATTAATTAAAAAATAATTATTTTTAAAAAAATAAATAAAATCTAAAAAAATTCAAAAATAAAAAAAAATATATATATATATATATATATATATATATATATATATATATATATATATATATATATATATATATATATATATATATATATATATATATATATATATATATATATATATATATATATATATATATATATCACTGTCACATCATTCCTTCGAATCCTGAAGCAGTAAAATACGATGAAGGCGGTGGATAAGAGTAAGAAAAGTAGAACCATGATAAAATCAACGCCATCAACCGTCATAATGGTAAATGGGAGAGGCACCGGTGGTAAAGGAGGGGGTACTGGGCATGATGCTGGACAATCCACGCATCCACATTCATACGAAGAACCCTGTGAAAGATGATAATAGTAATAGTAGTAGTAGTAGTAATAATAATAATAACGTATTTTATATTCTTGTCTTCTGTAATATTAAGAAGCAAATATAAAAAGAGTTCTTCATCCATTTCAATCCGTCAACTAACAACATTTAACTTCACACTGACACTCTTAATTTCCCTTTTCCCAATCCTTAATCCCTATCCTATTTGTCCTTTCTTTACCCAGAAGAAAAATATCTTAAAAGACTATATTCTTAAAATAGATTTGATCCATGCAATTTATAAGGCAGGAACTTACCGGCGAAGTGTTATTACAAGGATACGTCGTCTTATTGAAGGGAGAAAACCCATGGTAAGTACTCTCGTTGGAATATGTGTATCGAATTTCGAAGGGGGCGTATCCATTGGATGTATTCCCCATGTAATTAAACCATCTCTGCCCAGAGCAATAGTATGCTCCCCAAGGGCCACACATGATCGAGAGGGCTTTATCATTGGTAGATGGCATGGATACATCTTTACAGGATGAATATACATTCTCAACAAAATTTGAGTTTATGAAGAAGTCTAACTTTGTAATGGCTGGTATTGTGTCTGTTTGAAAAAAAGAATTAAAATAAGTTACTTAAGAGGCTGAGCATAAACTTCTCCAGAATATACAAATCAATCATTTTCAACAATACATAAATTCAAATTTTATATTTTACCCAAAAAAACTTAAAGGCAATAAATCAACACGGTCAACTAACTATTAGGAATAATCCACAGTCTCATTAGCAACCATAAACCTGTTTTGATAAGGTGCGCAAGTCAAGTAGCAAAACGTCTGACGAAAATTATAGATACAAGTAGGACATCTTTTGAGAAATGATTCAGCTAGGGAAAGCTGATTCTTTAACGAATCAATCTGATAAGAATCACAACACGTTCTTATACTCTTTCCATACTGAGAACCTGAAATAAATAAAAACATTGACGTGTACAGAAAAAGAAGAGATCATAAATAAAAAAAAATTGTTTAAAATACAAGGTTTTAACTTACTGAGCTCCTCCACAAGTTCTGGACATATTCTTTTCAAGGAAGTAACCGCATCGTCTTCTAAGGCGTTAGCCCTTCCAGTGTAAAAACAATTTAATGTCATGTACGGTGGGTTCGGATTTGGCCCGCATTGTTTGTACATAACACAATGATCATCCTATATATATATATATATATATATATATATATATATATATATATATATATATATATATATATATATATATATATTATATATATATATATATATATATATATATATATATATATATATATATATATATATATATATATATATATATATATATATATATATATATATATATATATATATATATAATATATATTTATTTTTTTTAATTATATTATTATTATTATTATTATTATTATTATTATTATTATTATTATTATTATTATTATTATTATTATTATTATTATTATTATTATTATTATTATTATTATTATTATAAAAAAAAAAAAAAATCAAAAAAAAAAAACAAAAAAAAAAAATAAAACAAAAATTCCAATATTATATTAATATATATATATATATAATATATATATATATATATATATATATATATATATATATATATATATATATATATATATATATATATATATATATATATATATATAATACGGATGGAGTGAAGTATCGGTATATTTTCAGGTATCGGTATCGGTGAATTTGAAATTCATAGTATCGGTATCGGTAAAAATTTTAGGTATATGAATGGATAAAGTATCGGTATATTTTCAGGTATCGGGTATCGGTTTCGGTACCTGTAAATTTTTAGGTATCGGTAAAATTTTTTGGTATCGCTCCATCCCTAATATATATATATATATATATATATATATATATATATATATATATATATATATATATATATATATATATATATATATATATATATATATATATATATATATATATATATATGA
>SEYY01019962.1:35000-42500 GCA_009176605.1 Armadillidium nasatum
AACACAATTTGATGTCGCCTCGCGGAACATGGATATTACCCATGGAGGCCGGCAAGAGGACCCCCGCTCACCAGGGAGCACCGAAGAGCAAGGATCGCTTTTGCACCAGGATTGGGCGAGTATCCTATTTACGGACAAATGCCAATTCAATCTGCACAGCTCCGACGTACGTTACAGAGTTTATCGGAGGCGTCATGAGCGCTATGCGGCATACACAATGCAAGAGATATTCCCCTTCGGTGGTGAGTCCGTTATGGTTTGGGGTGGTATATCTTTCCACGCCCGAACAGAGTTACACGTCTTCGATGCAAGGGTACGTAACCGGGCAACGATACATAACGGACATACTATAACCATACGTCGTACCATTTGGCCCCTACATCTGTGAAGCCTTCGCCCTCATGCAGGATAATGCCAGATCGCACGTAGACAGATGTGTTGGTGATTACCTCAACACGAAATGGATTCGAACTTTGGACTGGCCCTCGTACAGTCTCGAACTAAACCCTATCGAGCATCTGTGAGATACACTGAAAAGGCGGCTGTGACGGCTACAGCACCAGTCACACAGCCTTAGCGACCTGCGACAAACGGTTGTACGTCTATGGGAGGAACTGCTACAGGAAACCATCCAGGATCCTCATCTCCAACATGCTTCAATTGTTTAAGGTGTCATACGAGCAAGGGGAGGCCACAGAAAATACTAACGGCCAGAGACAGGTGGCATGCACATACACCCTGCAGGTTTGCATCGCACCCTATTTATATACCACGGTGTTCCAGGGTCCCGGGAGTTCTAATGGTAGGGCACCATATTATCCCCATTATGTATAACCATGTGTTGCATATTAACAATGTTACTACCCGTTTTGTATGTTTTAGTATCCTCCTATTGACGTTTGTTCCAGTGGTGTTAATTTTGTTTTTCAGTATATTAATAATATATATATATATATATATATATATATATATTTATATATATATATATATATATATATATATATATATATATATATATATAATATATAAAAGACCAACTACCAGACATCAAAGAAAATGCCAAAGGCACTCATGTGTCCCATGTGATAGGTCATCTATAATGTAGATGGGAAAAGTCAATAGCTTTGTGGTCAACATTCGATACTGATACAAATGTGGCATGTCTAAGCTCAACAGTTTCAGGGGAAAATTGATGGTTCTCGCCTTGTAATTAGACCAGTTTGTGACTATGCCTAACTGGTAGTTTTGTAGTGGGAGTTGGTTCATTGCATTTTGCACGTGTAATTAGTTGTATAATGTCATTAAGTTTACTATATGTAGGGGCTTAGTTTTATTTTTTTATCTTGCATGAATGAACTGATAACTAGGGATGGGTTAAAACAAACCACCCTCAAAAATAAATTTAAAAACAATTTTTTTTCTGAGAAACTATTTATATTCTCAATTTTGGATTTTTTTTGGTAGAATAATTTTTGTATTATAATGTTTTGTATAAAATAAATTTAATAAATGATAACTATAACTCAAAAACTTCTCTGTTTTATGGTAAATTTCTTGCCAAAATTTGAAGTTTTTTCTTAAGTCTGCCAAAAAAAAATATTTTGACTACGATAAAATCCAAATAAGTGAACTTAGAAAATATGAAAGTGTTTGCATATAAAATAAAGTAAATTTTATTTTCCATTTAGAAACTATTAATGTTTTTCAGAAACAGTAAAACTTACAACAAAAAAAAAATCTGCAATAACAATTTTTTTTAACTGATGTACATTAAATTTTCAGGGGTTACACAGTTTTGCAAAATACATATTACTAATTTAGTATAATTTTTGGTGTACCCATCATATTAGCGTTGTGCATAGGAAAAAAATTTTTTTAATTTTCCCATGCACAGCAGCAAAATGGTTGGATATACAAAACATTTTCTAAAAAAAAATGTTTTATCTTGTAGAGATAGACAAGATACACATTTTTTATTAAGAAAACTTTTTGGTACACAACCATTTTGATGCTGTATACAAGAAAAACCAATAAGTTGAAATTTTTCCCATACACAGCAACAAAATGGTCGGGTATAAAAAAAACTTTTCAAAGGTTGTACAGTTTACAGATATTTTATTTAGAAAAAATTTTGTATACCTAATCATTTTGTTGCTGTGCATGGAAACATTTTTTAAAAAATTCCCTATGCACAGCAACAAAATCAATTGGTATACAAAAAATTCTAAATAAAAAATGTGTATCTCCCCCAACTATACACCCTCTGAAAATTTCATGAACTTTGGATGGCTAGAAAAAAAATTATGACCCAATATATATAATATATATATATATATATATATATATATATATATATATATATATATATATATATATATATATATATATATATATATATATATAATATATATATATATATATATATATATATATATATATATATATATATATATATAATATATATATATATATATATATATATATATATAATTGCAAAAAGAAAATTTAATTCACCCAATTATAGGAATTTGTTGGCATGCAACTTTTTTGGGGCAGCATATAGGAAAAATTCATTTATAACAAAATGAATATCGATGATTTAACTATCTACTAGTCAACTGTCATTTTGAAAAAAGGAATGCACTGAAAATTGTACATAAAATTTACACAAAATTTTCTCCCATATATGTCTTTGATTTTTGGTTGAATTTTTCAGTCAAAATGTTTTTTTTTTTTGTTTTTTTCTTTAAATTTTGTTTTTGATAATGTATAATACTAGTCTTGCCCATTCATATTAATAAAAAGCACTAGTGAATACCTATTTTTAAATGTTATGCAGTGGTTAATTTTAATTTGTTTCATATTTTTATTACCTATTCAAACCATTTTATTAATTTGATCATTTCCCCATTTTTTATATAAAAATATTCAGAAAGGTTCATATTTCTCAAAAAAAATTATAAATGCAGTTATTTCAGGTAACTACAATTTTTTGCACATTTCCAGTTAAAATTTTTGAAATTTTAGTTAGTTTTCCACATCTGACATATATTGGTATATAGATAAGACACATTTCTGAAGTTTTTTTGTATAGTATATTACTGTATTCAATGTACACAGACACACAGATTGTGATTTTCAAAAGGCTTTTCCATCAATTAATACAGAGTTTATGAACTATTTTTTTTTATAACTTTCGCATGACAAAGGGTATTGTAAATAAAATAAAAAAATTAATAAATAAATAAAGAGTTGTGAGTTGAAGCGAATAATCAACCTAGCTTGGGTCTCTCAATAGATAATCAGGTAGTGTAATACATTAATAAATTTTACCTCTACTTGACAACATAGAAATGTAGAATAATGAGGATATGGTTAGATAAAAAAATAAAAGCAGACTGATTTATTATTAATTATTAACTCTCAAATATATTATTTGAACAAAACTTTTGTCACAAGTAAGGTAGAGGTAGATGTGTTTGCTATCCAGGTAGAAGGACTACGGATATTGCCAGTGGCATCTGTAGTGAAATATCTCATACTTCTGAGGATGCAGTGGTTATAGTTCATGTAGGAGCAAATGATATAAGTGACAGATCAGAAGGACTATATAAAGAATTTCAGACACCAATGTTCAGAGTCTTAAGAATAAAAAAGATGAGTTAATGAGGTATATAGCTGAGGAAAATTTGGATATTATTTGTGTTAGAGGGATATAGATAAATGAAAGCATCTTTGGTTAGTCACTACAGGAATTTGAAATTGATGGTTTTTCATTTTATCTATACCAGGGCATTGGTAGAAAAGGTTGAGATGTTGCTCTTTATATTAGAAACATAATTCAATCTGTTCGAATAGAAACATTTTACAAATTTCTTCAGATTCAGGAACTGAATGTCACAATGACAAATGAGATTATGGCAGTATATAATGTTAAGGAAATTAGTTATAAATATAATGAGGTGATTTCAAATTTCCTGATATTAAGATACTTTTTGTCGTACTGATTGATTAGAATATTTAATTTATCAACTATATACTTGATAATTTTTAAAGCAGGTACTTGTTTTTTTTTTTTTTTTTACAGCAAGGCAAAGCCCTTTTCGAGGAGGGGGCAATATGATCCACCACATTATTACACCTAATATTTATAAATGAACATTCTTTGGTTAATATTATAGTTGAGGAAAACCTGGATAGCAATGGTCATAAGGTTTAATTTAATTGTAAGAGCTAAACTGCAGTTTAAATTCTCAGCCTTTGAAAAATTCAGAAACATGCTTGAAACCACTGACTGTGATAATGAATTTGAGTCGCAACTGTTTTCAAATAAGGGAAACATTCAAGTCAATCTTGGATAAAATTCAGTAAATGTTTTTCGGTCAGAACAATTGGGGTAAAGAACAGAAAGTCCAATTGATAAAGTAGGGATATAAGGGATATTGGCAGAGAATGACATCACAAATTATCAAAATTAACATATCAATATTTCATGACATTATTAATAGATATTTGAAATATTTAAAAACATTTTTCCACCATATTTATTTATTTCTTTATTTAGGCTAGGCCTATTTGCTGGCTGTTCGCATACATTTACCCTTTAAGTCAAGGTTAAGTCAAATTAGTTTGTAGATTTAACAATTTATATACCTACATTAGTATCAATATATTTTCTGATTATCTTCCTCTCCCCAATTTCTTACATATTGTTAAATTTGCAGACGAAAGCCAAGTTTTATAATGTTCAAAATCTATTTTTACTACCTTAAGTGCATTTTAATTTAGCAAATTTGATTTTCCACCCTATTTAAATAGTTTTTCTTTAATATGCATTACATTTCCAGTTTATATTTTGAAAAAAACTAAATACTAGGTCAGAGACTAACCCTGCATATTTACTATGATGAGCTATTCTTGGGAATGGCAACTTTAGCCTTTTTTTTTTTTTTTAAAGGGATAGTCTTGATAGGCCCCTGTTGTTTCTAATTTTCTTTTTTATTATTATTTTTATTAATCCAAGTTTCAATTTAGTTTTCCTAGCGTTTACATATATTACGTCTTTATATCTTTAGGAGTAAAAATTACAACTATCCTAATTTTGAGTTGTTCACCTCTACACTAATATAAGAACAACTAAAATCAACAATCCCTCAAGACCTAAGTGAGATAACTAAGCAAACTGAAGAAAATAAATAAACTCCTTGACCCATAAACAAACACAACCACATGATTCCAAAATTTCTTTGAACTGGATTTCTTTTTTCATTTTATATGGTCTATAATCAATGTTGCCAGATGACACAAACAAAACGTACTTATAGAGTCATCACAATCTCTACATTTCCTTATCATGTTCAGAAACTCCCTACTTTAAAAAAAAAATAAAACATTATATATATATATATATATATATATATAATATATATATATATATATATATATATATATATATATATATATATATATATATATATATATATATATATATATAATATATATATATATATATATATATATATATATATATATATATATATATATATATATATATATATATATATATATATATATATATATATATATATATATATATATATATATATATATATATACAGTGGAACTCCAATATTCGTCCCCTTCAGTATTCGTCTTTTCCGATATTCGCCCTGTAACTTTTTTCCGATATTCGTCGAAAAATCAATATTCGTCCTACCTACGAAAGCCTATAACCTTAAAAATAAAAACTCTTAATAACAATCATTGTTTTTCTCATCCAAAAGGTAAATTTCTTTTTAAAATTTTATTTGTGTTTAGCGTTTATGTAGGCCTACACAGTGCGTATTACGTATTATTTAAGGCAGTACGCTGTTTAATATGTACTGTAGTTAAATTGTACAGTGTTTGAAATGATTTCGGAGATCGATTCTAGATTGAATTTTTTTTTTTTGTTAAAGAATAGATAGGCAAAATTCGAGGCTGGGAACGAATTAATCCATTTTTAGTTAATTCCTATGGGAAAAAAATTATTTGATATTCGTCTTTTTCGATATTCGTCATCCCCTCAGGAACGGATTAATGACGAATATTGGAGTTCCACTATATATATATATATATATTATAATATATATATATATATATATATATATATATATATATATATATATATATATATATATATATATATATATATATATATATATATATATATATATATATATTACAGCTGGGTTCCTTCCTTCCTTATATTCAATTATTGCGCTGGTTGTCGGAACTCGGAAGAAGTAAGTTTCCTAATAAATGTTCTATTGTTTGGTGGTGGTGTTAAATACCATTCTTCAAGATTAAAATATACCAAAGTTAAATATAAATTTTGATTTTACAAAGTTAAAAAAAGTTGAATCCGATCATCCTCTGAAAATGCCTATAATTTTATCGATCGGAGTTATAATCTAAATTCCTGAAATATTTACAAAATGTACCTACTGGTAAATAGAATTCCTTACATTTGGCAACCCTGTTCATATCACAAAATTTACATAGCATCGGAAGGGAAAACTATTTAAATAATTTCATGAAACCGCTACTATTCGTACCCAAATTTTTTTTTTTTTTTTTTTTTTTTTTTTTTTTTTTTTTTTTTTTTTTTTTACATGACAGTGTGATTGAGTGCTAATAAAGTTGCTATTTATTTATTTAATATTAATTTTTGAAAGAATTTCAAAGCTAATTTAATATAGTCTTTTGATTTACAATTTCATTTATAAAGTCCTGCAAATTGTCATTGTGCATCGTAAGTAAGGAAGTAACGACACCAAAATGTTTCTACTTGGGTAAATTTTGGAAATAAAGAAACAAAGTAACTATTTTTCGTATATGAAATAATTTGATAAAATAATTTTATCAATGAGATATCTATATTAATTCATTATTATTATTATTTATTATTTTTTTAAATGGGTCGGAAACTGTTTTGTAAAAACTGCTGCTCCTTCAAGCTTTCTGTGATTCACATTAACTAATTTTATGATTAAAAAAGGATAACTATATAGTTATCTTTTTAATAAGCTGCAACTATAGTATGAAATTCAGATTTTCTATTATTATTATTATTATTATATAGGCGTAGTTAAATGCATTTGTTTAAGAAGCGACCAAAATTTCCGCTATATTGGATAATACATTGACAATTTTTCATAAGTATATATATATATATATATATATATATATATATATATATATATATATATATATATATATATATATATATATATATATATATATATATATATATATATATATATATATATATATATATATATATATATATATACAGAGATGGGCACGATTTTGATTTTCAAAATCAAAATCACGATTTAAAATCAAAATCATGATTTTGATTTTGATTTTAAAATCACAAAAATTCTAGCTGATTTTGATTTTGATTTAAAATCACAAAAATCTAACTGATTTTGATTTTGAAACTACATCAAAATCACT
>SEYY01019962.1:47500-70000 GCA_009176605.1 Armadillidium nasatum
ATTTAAGGAGATACTAATTTACGTCTCATTCTCCCAAGCTTTATTTTTAAGCCAATTTGTTGGTTTGCATCCATAACTAGATGAAAAAACAACTATTTCTAAAAATATGAACGAGAATCGATCTCCGGACCATTCACTTGCGAGGCGAATTGAAAACCACCTAGAATATGAATTCTTTCGTACATTGGTACATTATAGTAAACAACTTCATAAAAATTGAAAGAACAAAATGTTGCTACATTAAATTCGCAAGTAAGTCCTAAATTATCTAACCAAGGGTTAAATTTTAAGTTAACCTTAACTACAAGAGAATTGAATATTAATATAAAAATGTTAAAATGGAATATTTGAATTATAGCTGTCAATATATAACAAAGAGTTTATTCCAACACAATAAATTTATAGCAAAGGTAATAAAGCTTTAAAATTTTTTTGATGATTTAAAAAATTAATACTGGTAAAGACTATAAACTGATTATAATAATAATCAAGGAGCATTTAACTTTTTTTTAAATGGTAGTTCATATGGTATTTACATGGTATTCCTATTTACAATATACACTGGTTCAAATCCTTTGGTTCAGGCCCAAAATCATTGGAAAGATCCAACAACAAAATCACAGAATTATATAACTACCAATTTCTGGGGCCTTCTTCCAATACTTCTTCATAAATAAAAACTTCATTTCAAACTTTCCCCATACTTCGACTTTAAAAAAAAAAAAAAAAAAAAAAAAAAAAAAAAAGAGCACAGCTTTTGGTATGTATAGTTCCATTTAAAATAACTAACTACTTTTTCTGAGCAAGAACATGCAATAATAATGTGTGTGTGTGTGTGTGAATAATGACCTTATATATATAAATATATATATATATAAAAAAAACAAATTTTAAAAACATATTTATAGCCATAGACTTTACAATGATATTAACATATATATTGTAAAAGATAAAAACATTAACTTTATTATATATATATATATATATATATATATATATATATATATATATATATATATATATATATATATATATATATATATATATATATATATATATATATATATATATATATATATATATATATATATATATATATATATATATATATATATATATATATATATATATATATATATATATATCAATAAGCAAATAGTGTTTTGAATAAATTTGTATTTAAGATAAAGTAAAAACTTTAACACCTTTAGAAAAACTAGTATGAATGTATCAGGGGGACTTTGGGGAGGGGGGGGGGGGAGTCGATCTCTAAAAATAATAATAAAAAAGAAACAGTAACTACATAAATAAAGGATTAAAATATATATATATATATATATATATATATATATATATATATATATATATATATATATATATATATATATATATATATATATATATATATATATATATATATATATATATATATATATATATATATTGAAAGAAGTCAAAAATATGTGCAATTATTATTATTAAAATCCTGGTTCAATCTAGATAAGAAAAATAAAAATTTGCAAGAAACATTCGTACTAGTTCAACAAAATAATATAAAATAATAAAAAATAAAAATAAAAATAATGATTAAAAAAAAAATAATAATAAAAAAAAATAAACACGATATTAAATCCATCTCATAAGAACTATTTGGTACCAATTTCTCAAATAAAATCAATATTATTTTAGACTTTTTGTCGTATTTACTGTTTAAAACATCAGTCCACCTAATTTGCATCAGATGTTTAAGTTCTTTTTAGAAGATGTATGGAACATTACACAAAATTAAGAATTGATTTTCGTTTGGTGTTTTACTTACTTCCAACCATATTATCAGTTCATTCTGCGAAACCTTCATATATAATGTACATAAAAGATCTTTATAACTTAATTTTCAAAATTAAAATTATGATGTAATGTAGACAAAAAAAAACAAAAAAAAAAGGATAACAGTTTTTATATGCATGTGTGTGTGTGTGTGTGGGTTCTGAACTTGATAATCTTAAACCTCATACCGTTTTAAAACTTTAATACTTGGGAGGAATGACTGTCGAATGCCTGACCAGTTCGACGTATTTTAGAAGGCCAGTGACATTACTTAAGCTCGATACAAACCCTTCATACAAAGCATAAATAAGTTGTTTGCTGTTAAAACAATTTCAAAAACTTTCACCAAACTGCAGTATAAAATATGTTTCATTAAATGACTCAAGATACTGTATTTATTTGAGGATTTAAAGAGACTGAGCAAATATTAACTTTTGTTTAGGCCGAGATGGCGCCACTTTCAAAAGTCAGTATCCCCCAAAAAAGTGACATATATAACTTTTTCAGGTCTTCATTTTTAAATGAAACCTACACAGAACGAATGTTCATGATCAATTAAATTGTTATTTATTTTTATTTATTTTTTTAAGTTTTAAAGATCTGTAATGTAAACCTTGTACAAATATGGTGTTAGGGTAAGGGTTTAAAGCGATAAATTTCAGGAAATTTAGAACTTTATATCACAATATATTAACATTTATATTAAAAACCTCATGAAATAAATACCAATAATTTTTCACACTATACCCATGCATACATATATAAAATAAATATTGCTATTCTTCAACCCCCTGGAAGGCCCCCTTCAACCCACTCCCCCCAACCTCTCTCTCTCATAACTCCCTTTAATGTCTCCTGATAACTTGTGAATAAAAACTATATAAAAATTCAAATACTGATAATATAAATAGATGCATATATGGAAATATATAGTATAAACTTAAAACTTAAATAACTTCAATTAAAACAATAAAAATTCCTTAGACTCTCTTAATACTTTCTAACAATAGTGCAATGCAAATGTATCAGAAACATAGATAATACAAACACCATTGCCAATCAAAGCATACACCTTTTTGACATGGAATTATTATTATTATTATTTTTTTAATATCATATGAACACACATTCCAATAAAAATGACACCACCCCTCCTCTGTATGAAAAAAAAGTAATGAATATATAGAAAATATATATATATAGAAAATAATGGTCACTAGTAAAAATACTTAATATCTGAAATACTTAAAAAATACTAATAACAAACTCGACAAATGCACAGAGTAGGAATATATATATATTGGGCAGGTTGTACCTTTTTTGTATGAAGAAAATAATAAAGACAAATTCTTAATTAATTAAAATTCACAGTATATAAATATATACATAGTTTTTTATAATAATAATAATAATAAAAATAATATCTTCTGCAACCTTCTCAAGCCGTCTTTTTTTGATAACAAAATAGTACAGACGTCTATGAAAATTGTACAGGTAACGAACATGACAGTAGCAACAACAACAATAACGTTAAGGGCCAAAAAAATAATAATAATAATAAATAATAATAATTTAATTTAATAAAATATTTAATATATATATATATATATATATATATATATATATATATATATATATATATATATATATATATATATATATATATATATATATATATATATATATATATATATATATATATATATATATATATGGTTAAGGCATTTCGGAAATACGATTTTGATCAAGAGGAAGAGAATGGGGATGATGAGAATGATGGCCAGCATAGGTTGGATGAACGGAAAGTGGCTGAATGGACAGGAAGGGCTGAGTGAATAAGATGGGAAGAATGGACAGGAAGTGGTGGTGTTATGGGAGAGGCTGGATGGACAGGATGAACAGGATGGACAGAATGGGCAGGATGAGTAAGATGGGAGGATGTCGGAGATGCAGGATTAGGTAAATGTGAGGCGTGGGATGTTACTGGAGAGTCTGGATGAGCAGAATGGGAAGGCGTTGGAGAAGCTGGATGGGCAGAATGTGAAGTTGCTGGAGAGGCCGGATGAGCAGGTATTGGAGAGAGTGGCGAAGTTGGAGGGTCTGAAGGAGGTGGTGAAGCTGTAGGAGCCGAAACGGCAGGAGAGGTTGAAGGCTCACGAGCAATACGATTAGTATGGTTCAATGAATGAGCCTTTAAATTTTTTTTATAATTCGTTCCGTAATTACACTGCGTACATCTGAAGAGCTTAATTTTGGAGTGACTCAAAACGTGTCTGTTAAGGTTACTTTTGTCATTCGTTTGATACTGGCAATTGGGACACTTAAAAAGTCTCGAATCGGAGTGATTTAATAAATGAATTTTTAAGTACTTTCTATCATTCGTTCTGTACTTGCATTCAGGACACTGGAATAATTTAGTATCCGAATGAGTAAGAACGTGCGACTTGAGGTTACTCTTCTGATTGGTCTCATAAGGACATTCCGGACATTTAAACATCTTTTCATCCGAATGAATCAAGATATGACGATTAAGATTACTCTTGTCATTGGTTTGATAATCGCAGACGGTGCAGGGAAAGAGTTTCAAGTTCGCGTGATTCAACAAATGAATCTTTAAATACTTTTTATTATTCGACTGAAAGTTACACTCCGAGCATTTAAGGGATTTGGCTGTAGCGTGAGTCAAAACGTGTCGACTCAAATTGTTCTTAATATTAGTCTTATAAGGGCATTCGGTACATTCGTGTAATTTAGTATCCGTGTGATTAAGAGAATGGATCTTAAGATTCCCTTTTTGATTCGTCTCGTACGAACATTCCGTGCACTTAAACAATTTCGTTTTCGAGTGGGTGTAATAATGAACTCTTACATTCCCTTTCCACTTAGACTCGTAGTTACACTCACTACACTTGAAGAGTTTTCCACCAGATGCTTCTTTTATTTCACAAATATTAGGATGAATTACTTCGGGAGGAGTTCCTTTACTCTCATCCTCCATCAGGTCAAATGACTCGGATGACTCTGGTTCATGCTTTTGGTCTGGAGGTAATTGGGAGTAATCTTCATGGGGCGTCCCACATGATCCCTAAAAATATATATATATATATATATATATATATATATATATATATATATATATATATATAATATATATATATATATATATATATATATATATATATATATATATATATATATATATATATATATATATATATATATATATATATATATATATATATATATATATATATATATATATATATATATATATATATATATATATATATATATATATATATATATATATATATATATATATATATATATATATATATATATATATATATATGATCGTTTTCAATTGTTGTTTTATTATCGTTGTCTAATAGTTATAAAAAGTGGTGCATGCATGACAAATTACTATTTCCAAAATTTTGACTTTGTAGCTTTTTATTTCTTGCCCCCAGCAGGAGAGGAAGGGGGTCTCAAGTCTCAAATTTGTTGGAAAATGCTGATTTACTTTAAGCCTCATTAATCGCTTCCCGTGTTTCAAATTTACTTGTAACAAAGTTTTGAAAAAAAAAAAAAAAAAAAAACTCAAATAAAGTGTATTAAAAGCATTTTCTTTTGACACACTATCTTCTACCCTTGGCGAAATCATAAAACATCTAAGAATCAATAGTTTAAAATGGCTTTTGACACACACCGAAATGAATTAAAGTCATAGAAACTAAGTTAACAAGTCACCCCTAACGACACATTGGAGATTCAGTTTTGTGTTTCTGAGTTCTCAGCACATGCCCATTTCTCATCCGAGTTCGACCCACTGAATTAGTTGCCTTTTCACAGCGGCGGTAATACCTGCTATACTTCAGTTGAATTAATTCGAATTTCCGCTTTAAGGTTTTAAACATCATAGTTTGTTGATATAAAATTGAACAGGAAAAATCTGATGCTAAAACGAAAGGTATAAAACTTTACACATTTCCTGAGGCAACAGTTCTGTCTGAAACACAAGTACTATCATATGTCTCAGCAAATGTCTGATTGCGCCTTTCGTTTCAGTATCAGTTTTTTGTTCAATTTAATATCAACAAACGATGATGATGATGATGATGAAGATAAATTACCATCACCAGAAGATGGCGTTTCTGTTTGAAAACATGTAAACACCTCCTGAGGCTCTTTCTTTTCTTCTTGATTTAATCTTTCCAATCTTTTTGACAAAGTCTTCCTATTTTTCATTGTTGTTACAACCTCCAAAGCACCTATTACCATTTTTCGATCACCTCTTTGATCGAGTAAAAATTGATGTTCTACATTCGGTACTCGTCGTTCAGGAGGGCAGCTGCACTTTGCCAGGTCTGCACATTTATTTACATGCCAAAATGTCAAATAATGTGTATTTAACTTTTTTTATTTTAAAGTTCTCAAGATTTTTTAGTATTTGATTGTTCCTTTATTTTATTCTCGTTCAGTGATTTAATGAATTTCTCACGTTTATAGATACCACAGATCCACGAGTCAATTACAAACAACAGCTGCAATATCCTTAAATATGCAACTAATTCAATGGGTTGGACTCGGAATGAGAAAGGGGCAAACTCAGAAACGCAAATCTGAATCACCATTGAGTCGTTAGGGTTAACCCATTAACTTCGTTTCTATAACTTTCATTCATTTAGGTGAATTTTAAAATACATTTAAAAATTTTTAACTATTAATTCTTAGATGTTTTATGATTTCGCCGAGGGTAGAAGGTAACGTTTCAAAAAAAAAAAAAAAAAAAAAACTTTTAAAAAGACTTAATTCGAGCTTTTTTTTTTCATTAAAAGTTTATTGTTACAAGTAAATTTGAAGCATGGTAACCGATTTAAGGCTCAAAGTAAATCATCATTTCCCAACAAATTTGAGGTCTGAGACCCACTTGCTGGGGGGAAAGAAATAAAAAGCTACGAAGCCAAAATTTTGGAAATAGTAATTTGTCATGCATGCACCACTTTTTTTAACTATTAGACAATGATAATAAAGTAAAATTTGAAAACGATCAGCCCTAATTTATATATATATATATATATATATATATATATATATATATATATATATATATATATATATATATATATATATATATATATATATATATATATATATATATATATATATATATATATATATATATATATATATATATATATGTATAAAAATCTATTAGTTAAAGGGGAAATATTTTTAAAAAATTGATTATACCACAATTACCACCACTACTATGATTCCTACAACAACAACAACAACAAAAATAAAAAATGATGATGATGATGATGATGATGATGATGATGATGATGATGATGATGATGATGATGATGATGATGATGATGATGATGATGATGATGATGATGATGATGATATGATAATAATAATAATAATAAATAAATAAATAAATAAAATCAGGACTGAACAAATAAGTACCTCACTGTAAGATGGATTAGGATACGTTTCTTCCTCCTTCTTAATGTAACTGGATGAGTATTCGCCAGTTCCCGTCTCCTACAGAAAGGAAAAAAATAATAATACAATACTCAATAAATTAATTCCATACTCAATATTATACGTAAAGTTACACAAGTGCATGAAATCATATATAAAAGTTCCGTATTACTTATTTCAGGGCTGAGGAATTGCGTAAATGATTATCCGACTCCAATTCGGATTCGGATTCCAATTCTTTTGGATTATGGAACCCTAGTTCCGATTCTAATTCCGATTGTCTGGAATCATGCGACATCCAGTTCCAGTTCCAATTCAGATTATTTTGGATTACGGGATTCTGATTACTTTAACTATATTAACTGGTATTACAATTATTTTTCTTTATTAAAATTCAATAAAATATTATTATTATTAGGAATTAAAATAAAACAAAAAAAAAAATTTATATATATATATATATATATATAATATATATATATATATATATATATATATATATATATATATATATATATATATATATATATATATATATATATATATATATATATGCCGTTTACCGTGGCTCAAACGGTAAATATATCACGTGCTTGAGGGCGCCGGTTCGATAGGGATAATATACTACCTAGAAAAGTTCCTCCTCGAATAGGGCAATACCCGTGAGATGTGAACTTTTTAAAAATATATATATATATATATATATATATATATATTATATATATATATATATATATATATATATATATATTATATATTATATATATATATATATATATATTATATATATATATATATATAAAGTAAATAATGAAAAAGACAAGTTATCTAATCATAAACTAAAGTGGCAAAGACGTGAAGACTAATAGCAAACAAACAGACTGGGTAAAGGGTATTCAAAACCATGCTACCCAATAAATTTAAATATGCCACTTGTTTATTTGGAATGAATGATTATTAAAATGAAGTTTTACTAATTAAATATCTTAGGATAGGACTTCCATAATTGTGTATTAATTTGTAAAATATAAATGAAACCAGGCATCAGATAATGTTTAAAATACAAGTATTTCTTACTTGGGTGGGAAGGATTCAATTTCTTTACTATAATGCATTTTAATAAATTAACTAATACAATCCGCAATTTAGTATTCCTGTGATACAATCATAGCCATATAGTGTGATGTAAATAAATTTAAACAGTGACAGAAGTTAAAAACTCTTCGTGCATGACAATAATAACTATTAAAAGTAATTTCACTCCTTTACTTTATATTTTATATATTTTTTTTTTTTTTTTTTTGTTTCCTCCGGTGGGCAAAGGCCGGAGGCCTACCAAATTCCACCGGAGTTGGAAAGATCTATTATCATGGTCGATGGTGGCCGACGTGTCCAGATACACGGCGTTTGAAAGTATGCAAGTCAAAGGAAGTTGGGAAAACAGATGAAGGGAGTGTGTTCCAGACTTTACCAGTAGAGTATATGTAAGACTGAGCATAGCAGTTAAGTCTGGGGTCGGAGAGTTGGACAGAGAAAGGATGAGAATGTGTAGAAAGGCGTGTCGCACGAGCTCTTCTCAATGGAGGAGGTATGCGAACGAGAGAGTTCAGAAGAGCAGTGTCCGTTGTAATAGCGATAGTAAAGAGAGTGACGCAACAATTCGACGGGCAGAAAGAGATTGAAGAGAGTTAGTAAGAGCAGGAGAGTTGATGAGACGAAATGCCCTTGACTCCACCTTCTCTAGGAGAGCTGTATGTGTGGAACCACCCCAGATGTGCGAAGAAGCATACTCCATACAGGGGCGAACAACACCCCTATACAGAGCAAGCAACTGGGGTGGCGTGAAGTAATTCTGAAGGCGCCTCAGAACACCCAACCTCTTAGAAGCTTGTTTAGAAAGAGAAGTAATGTGATCTTTCCAAGAAAGATCACGAGAAAAAGAAACACCAAGAATATTAAGAACAGATGAAGGTTTGAGTTGTGTGTTTTCGAAGAAGATATCATAGTTGTGTGGAAGATTGTGTCGAGTGGAGAGATGAAGGAATTGAGTTTTTGAGGCATTGAAAACAACCATGTTTTCTCTGCCCCAATTTGAAATATGAGAAAGATCAGAGGTTAGTTGCTCCAAGGCTACCCTTCTCGAGTCTATCAACTGCTGTTGGGTGGGACGTTTTTCAAACTGGAAAGAATAATGAAGGGTGGAGTCATCAGCATAGGAGTGGATAGGAGATGAGGTGATAGAGAGAAGGTCATTAATGAAAAGTAGAAAAAGTGTTGGTGATAGGACAGAACCCTGAGGAACACCACTGTTAATAGATTTAAAGGATGAACGGTGGCCGTCTACAACAGCTGCTATAGAACGACCGGAAAGGAAATTAGTGAGAAGATCACAGAGAGAAGGATAGATACCGAAAGAGGGAAGTTTAGAAATCAAAGCTTTGTGCCAGACTCTATCGAAGGCTTTCGATATGTCCAGCGCGACAGCAAAAGATTCACCGAAATGCCGAAGAGCGGAGGACCAAGAGTCAGAGAGAAGGGAAAGAAGATCACCCGTAGAGCGTTTCTTACGAAAGCCATACTGGCGATCAGAGATAAGATTTGAAGAATTGAGATGTTTCCAAATCTTCCTGTTAAGGATAGATTCGAAAACTTTAGAAGAGAACGGAGGTCAAAGAAATAGGACGGTAGTTGGAGGGTTGAGAGGGGTCCCCCTTCTTCGGCACAGGTTGAATGAGCGCACGTTTCCAGCAAGAAGGGAAGGTTGAAGTAGAGAGACAAAGACGAAATAGTTTACCAAGGCAGGGTGCAAGCTCGGAAGCACAAGTTTTGAGAACCACAGGAGGAATACCATCAGGACCGTACGCCTTCTTAGTATTAAGCTCAGAGAGAGCAGAAATGAAATCTTTAGAAGAAATTCTAATTTTAGGCATAATTGAGTTAGAGGGGGTTGAAGGAGGAGGAATAGCTCCGGAATCGTCTAAGGTTGAATTAGAGGCAAAAGTTTGAGCAAAGAGTTCAGCTTTAGAAGAAGTGTAAAACAGCAGTTGTGCCGTCGGAAGATATTAAAGGAGGGAAAGAGGAAGAAGCAAAGTTAGAGTTGACATTTTTTGCAAAATGCCAGAAGGAACATGAAGAAGAGGAACCAGAAAGATTATTGCATTTTCTACGGAGAAAGGAGTTTTTAGTGTTACGAAGGATAGATTTTGCACGATTCAGGGATGAAATATAAGTAGCGTGAGTTTCTGGAGTTTGAAGACGACGGTCGCAATCCCTGCGGCGGATAGCACGAGAACAAGCAGAGTTAAACCAAGGTTTGTTAGGTTTAGTAGAAGGGAAAGAATATGGAATGTATGCCTCCATGCCAGAGAGAATCACCTCGGTAATGCGTTCTGCACACTCCGAGGGACCCCTCCCACGGAAGCAATAATCATTCCACGGGAAATCGAAGAAAGTACGACCGCAAGTCCGACCAGCTTGCGGCACCGAAAGTGCCACAAACGTTTCCTTTCCATAGAAGGAGGTCTTTCCTGCGGAAGACTTGAAGAGATAGAAGAGGATACAGAGATAAGAAGGTGATCGGAGGAACCCAGAGGAGGAAAGAGTTTAACAGTATAAGGAGAAGGATTAGAAGTTAGGAAAAGGTCTAGAATGTTGGGTTCATCTCCAAGACGATCAGGGATACGAGTAGGGAGCTGCACCAACTGCTCAAGGTCGTTTTGGATAGCGAAAAGGAAGCCACGTTCACCAGCTGTATCATGAGAATTAGAAGAAAGCCATTGGCGGTGGTGAACATTGAAATCACCTAATATGATGATTTCAGAGAAAGGAGAAGAAAAGAGAATGTGCTCTATTTTGGAGTTTAAATAGTCGAAGAATTTAGGATAGTCAGTAGAATTAGGAGATAAATAAACAGAACAAATGAATTTAGTTGTAGAATGGCAAGAGAGCCTAAGCCATAAGGTTGAAAATTCGGAAGACTCCAAATTAGAGACACGAGAACAAACGACATCGTTGTGCACGTATGCACAACAACCGCCTTTGGCTGAAAATTGAGGATAGAGACAGTAGGAGGAAACAGAATAGGGTTTGCTATCAGAACGCTCAAACATCTGAGTTTCGGTCAAGAATAAGAGGTGAGGTCTAGAAGAAGAGAGGTGATGTTCAACAAAGTGGAAATTAGAGTGCAGACCGCGAATGTTGCAGAAATTAATGAAAAAAATAGACCGTGCATCAGGACAAGCCGGCAGCTGTGTCCTGGTGGCACCAACCCCATCACCGGAGGCCACCAACTCCCAAGTGGTGATGGGGGAAGGGGTGGATGAGGGGCTATTTTTGGAAGCCGCCCCCAGGGGCTTCTCCGAGGCTACTGAAGTTGACGCCATTATTGTTTTTTTTTTTTTTTAAGATGTGTTAGAAATGTTTTATGTATGTAAAGGAGAGCCTACTCCGTGTAGATAGAAGGTGAGCGCGAAAGGGAGCGAACCATTGGGCACCGGGATGAGATAGGAGTACATTTAACACCCCGTATACCCAACAGGGGGTAATCTCATCGCTTCGGGAGCGCTACTTCCCTCCCCATAAGCCTACTACAGATAAGCATTCAGAATATTCTCCTTTTCCCAAACAAGGACTTTACAGGATCTAAAACTGTAGTGTATAATAGACATTCTAATTACTGTCTGACAGAGTCAAAGTAATCTGAATACTCCTCCCATTGTATCTCTCTTTTTTTTTAATTTTACTTATTTGTGCCCTCAAAAAGATAAATTTAGTTGGAAAAAGTTGATCTTAAAGTCTAAAAAGTTTAAGCAACCCTAATTTAATCCATTCACTGTAACATTTTAATTTCAAAGATATTAATGAAAATGACAATGAGTATTTAAAATGGCACTAAAACCCTCGTCTTGTATAACATTCTCAAAAAAAAAAAAATTAAAAAATAAAATACAAATATATAATATATATATATATATATATATATATATATATATATATATATATATATATATATATATATATATATATATATATATATATATATATATATATATATATATATATGTCCAAAGAACATAGCAAATAGTAAGGGTAATATGCAAATTATTTTCCATGAGACCCTGTTAATGGAAATGGGTTTTTATGGATTTGAATATAAACTTCCCCTTTTGCTGGGAAATAATAATAATAATAATAATAATAATAATAATAATAATAATAATAATAATAATAATAATAATAATAATAATAATCCTTATAAATATTTATATAAAACATTCAAATCTTACCTCTTCACGTAGATCAATACTTGGTTCCATGATTGCGTTGCAAAAAGTCACTTGATTTTCTAATTGGTCTCTCATATGGGCATCCATTATTTTCGAAATTTGTTCGACCCACACACTTTCTTCTTCATTTTCCATATTAAAGATATGTTACCAGTGTGTGCGCGCGATGTGTTTAATGCTTCATGTAATCTCTCAATCCTGTCAGATCTCTGACAAAGTTCTTTATAAATACATCAAGAATATTTTTTTTAAGATTATTACGAAATTTTTTTATCTTTAAAAATTAAAATTCTTATTAAATAATTAAGAACTTGTATAAAACTGAAAATTTAAAATGATATATAACTTTTAAGATTTAAAATGTTAATTTCCATATAAGTGATATATACTACTACTCTTATTATTACTACCACTTGATAATATTAATAACATGAAATAATTATAATAACATAACACCAATTTAAAATTGAATATTAAGGGGGGGTAAATGAGTACCATTTCTAAAACAATATAATAATAATCTTCTTTATCACCCAGGAAGGACTTACATTCTGTCAGCGGGATCTTTCAAGGAAGATCCTTAGGTTTCACAGGCCAGGCCTGTTGTGGATGCAAGAGATTATTTCCCCATCAGTTACATCAGAACTTAACTAGTACTCTTTTAATGACTGAGTCACTCGGAGCTAAGAGCAAGGAGAAACCTGACCAGGCCTCGAACCCTGGTAACTCTCATTGCTAGGTAAGTGCTCTGTTGCCATGCTAATGGAGCTGCTAATAATTATAATTAATTAGGGATATAACAAGCTACTGTTCTATCTCTGGCTGGATATCCTACCATTTCAAAATGATTTGGCTCTTACTATATAATTCTTCAAGATCTGGGCTTCAGGAAACTGGATTTTCTTTTATTATGTTGAAAAGATTATTTTGGAAGTCTTAATATTTTATAATCCCTTTATAAGGTAGGCTATATAATATTTAGTTGTACTTTGCTATATACAAGTGAAGGTAATTTTGGAATACATATATAATTGTGAGATTTTCTTCATTTCCATTGATATTCCTTTTAGCAAATCAAATATATTTTTAATATTTAATATTCGATGAAAATGAAATTTATTGATTTTGGTTTCCTTAACAGATATGCTTGTAGTACTACATCGTATATAATTGAGGTTTTTTTTCTTTAAACATTATGGTAGTTTACTATGTAAAGAATAATTTTTTAAAACACTGAACAAATACTTAATGGAAAAATACTTAAATTTTAGTGATATCAGATTAACTTGAGGGTAAAGATCTATGTTTAAACCACACATTTTTTAAATTAAAAATTCTGTTTTAATAATTTTCCAATTTTTGGAGTACCATATATAAAATATGTTGAATTAATAAACTTTGTATTAGAACATTTTTCTGTGTACCTAACCTTTTGCTATTTGATCTTAACTTTGATTGGCAAATTTTGAGTAGCTCTGTAATAAAAAATAAAAAACACTTAAAAGCATTTACATGTGTACCAAATTGAGGTTTCAGGCTTATGTATTTTTTAAATAATATTCAAAAGTACATTAGAACATTAGAAAAATTGAGATACTAGTTAAAAGCCACATGAGCCAATTCAAAACTGAAAATCTGCTGTAATATTTTTATCATTTATCCAATTTTTAAGAAATTTTTGGAGTAAATAGAATTAATCCCAGCTTTTATTTAGGGTACTTTTCTGTGTATCAAACCATTTGACCTCTAGGCAAATCATTGTGTTGGCTTTACAAATTAGGCATGGTATGTGTCCAGAGCAGGGTTGGTGATTTTTTTGATTTTTTTAAAAAAATAAAAAAAATCAAAAAATCAATGATTTTTTTGATTTTTTTAAAAAATAATAAAACTTTTTTTTTTATTTGTTTTATTTTGTCCTATTTTTTGATACATAATGATTTAACAGATATATTAGTTCCTTCTTACTGTGTTAAAAAACTTCAAAGTAGCTTACATATTAGAAATATAACTTCCTTAATATTTGGTTCAAGATTTCATATAGGGTAATACAAGAATCTGATCTTCATTAATATAATTTATCCAATATAAAACTGTTATAGAGTTAAGAATACCTAATATATATATATCCAATCAAATCTTCAAAAAAATTTTATTGAGCTTTAATCTAATGCAATTTGAGGTTATAGACAAAAGAGAAAACAGAAAAGACAATTCCTTTTAATTTTCAACCATTTAAATTTTTATACAGCATTATAAGAAAACAATATTCCTCTACTTAAATTATAAAAGAAAGAAAATTTAAGCACTTTTGATGCATAATCATTAATCCATAAATTAAATACATAACTTGCAAAATATATATATATATATATATATATATATATATATATATATATATATATATATATATATATATATATATATATATATATATATATATATATATATATATATATATATATATATATATATATATATATATATATATATATTTTGCAAGTTATGTATTTAATTTATGGATTAATGATTATTATTATGCATCAAAAGTGCTTAAATTTTCTTTCTTTTATAATTTATATAGAGGAATATTGTTTTCTTATAATGTTGTATAAAAATTTAAATGGTTGAAAATTAAAAGGAATTGTCTTTTCTGTTTTCTCTTTTGTCTATAACCTCAAATTGCATTAGATTAAAGCTCAATAAAATTTTGTTGAAGATTTGATTGAATATATATTAGGAATTCTAAACTCTAACAGTTCTATATTGGATAAATTATATTAATGAAGATCAGATTCTTGTATTACCCTATATGAAATCTTGAACCAAATATTAAGGAAGTTATATTTCTAATATATAAACTACTTTAAAGTTTTTTAACACAGTAAGAAGGAACTAATATATCTCTTATATCATTATGTATCAAAAAATGACAAAATAAAACAAATAAAAAAAAAAACGTTTTGTTATTTTTTTAAAAAATCAAAAAATCATGATTTTTTCATAAAAAAATCAATTGATTTAATCAACTGATTAAATCAATTTGATTTAATCAATTTGATTTAATCAATGCCAACCCTGGTCCAGAGGACAAATATTTGGGTACTGGCATCCAACTGAGGTTTTAAAACTCATTCAATTATATCTGCCCTGAAAATTTAATAAACATTGGGTGAAGAGAAAAAATATAAGAGCAAGATCCAGAATTTGAAAATTTACTGACTTTAAAATTTCTGACTTGGCATTCTATGCTATAAAAAATATACCATATATATATATTAACAAAAATAGAGAGAAATGAACTCTGATCTACTTTCTTTTTTCCTATTATACTACATTGAAAAAGAAAAAACTAATTCAAATTTTTCCTTTCCAGATTGTTTCCTAAATGTAAACAGTTTGTATAGATAATTATGGACCTATTTCAAATATATTATTCTAAATACTTAACCAAGCTTACTCAATAGCCCTGCAGTAGCCTAACTTAATATATAGACTTAGTGTAGCATAACAAAATTATCGCAAATATAATAAAAAATCCTTAATGAATTTTGTTTAAAATCACTATCATATGTAGAAATTACTCTACATAGCATTCATTATTACACCTTTGAAGATATTATTAGTGTCAATCATCTGCCACTGCCTTCTGACAGCCATGAACATTGACAAATTCCTGAAGTTGAAAAGTATTGGTAGGCCTAAGCTAACTGGTATATCTTCTCAATTTAACTTGTATAGATCCCTACCTTTAAATTAGTTATATATTAATTTAACAAAAACTAAAATAAAAATTATACTTGCATAACAAAAAGTAACAAATTAATATTTACAATATTTCAAAAATTAAAACTTTATTCAAAAGACGGGTAATACTGATATTTATAATAAGTCACTTATCTATTTGTACAATAACTACCAAAAAATTCGGGTTCCACTTAATTGAGCTATTATCATTTCTATCTTAACAAAATATTCGCTAAGGTTTGAAAAAATATCATTTTTGACATTATTCAATTTGAAACAATTATTAATGTAGAGTCAGGTCATATAATGGTCTAACCCAGGGGTTTCCAAAGTGGCACACGAATATTTGTCTACGCATTTGTATCTTGTATTATAATAATATACATTTTTGCAGTACAACAATAAAATCATAAATGTATGGTACACGATTATTTATCTGTGAATGGTGGTAATAAAATTTTTACTTATAAATATTGCTTCTATATATATATATATATATATATAATATATATATATATATATATATATATATATATATATATATATATATATATATATATATATTTTTAGGGGGAGGGAAAGTAAAAAAAAAATTTAATAATATAATAACCTATTAATATGAAAGCACTGATAATCTTTAAAGGACAACATCATTATTTGTAACAAAATATTCAAAGATCTTTTGACATCATATAGAAAAAAAATAATTTTCATTTTTATTTTTTTTTTCTTACAAAATTATTTGTCATTATCGATTAATGATAAAAAAAAACCATATTTCACTCTCGTAATTAAGCTGAGTATAAAAAAAATTCTCTACCAGCATCACTAAAGTATAAACCTTTTAAAATCTAGTTTTTTGACAGTTTTACACTTTCAGCAGATGATTTTCTGACATCAAATTTAAAAAAATAATTATTCTTATTAGTTTTAATTTCCTTTTTCTTTTATTTACAAAATCATTTGTCAGTCGTTGATTAACCATAAATAAATAAAAAAAATAAAAAATAAAAAAACTTCGTTTTTGAAGTTAAGCTGAGAAGGAAAAAAAATTTGGGATTGCTCACTAAAGTATTACCTGCCTATGTACCACAAATTTTATTGAGGCAGTGTTTAATTTTAAATAGCTCAAAACTTCTCAATAGCCTAAAGCATGAAAATTTCAAAAGAAAATTCTTTGTATAAAATCAAAATGAAAATACTTTGTATTAAATCAAAAATATCAGATGCTAGAGTATATTTCTCATTTCCAGTATGTTTCTCATTTATGGGATAATTTGTGCATTATTTAGAGAGACCTTTTAGGCTAATCTAAAAGTTAAGTCTGCATTAGACCTGTATTATTACCCTATAACTCGATTTTTTTTAATAAACAACACTTTTTACGTGATATAGATATAATTACTTGGAAAAATATTATTCAAATAATTGAAGTGCTTAACGATTATTAGAAAAATATTGCGCACAAATCCACATTTACATTTATTTCACTTATGTTGTTGACACTTTACATTTTACAATCTTCTTTTCTATCCGTAAGAGAAAATATGATTAAATTATCGATTAAATATTATCGTATAAATATCGATATCACTGCTATGTCAAGAAATAGCATGGTAAACAACGCAAAAGCGAACAGAATATGCAGCAAATTACTGATGTATCATTTGCTCTTAATCAATAATTTGCATATCGATACTTGTCAATTTAGGACGTTTTCTCTCTTATTTTTTTATTTACTTCCTACCAAAGTTTAAACATCAGAGAAACATTACTGGGTTAGAAGTTCTCTACGAAATGAAAAAAAAAAAAAAAAAAACGGTTGTGCTGTAGAGATGAAAATGAGTATTTATGATAAATCTCGTGAGAAATAAGAACTATTTATATTTTTGGGATGCAGTAGTTTTGAAAAACTGCAAATATATTCTCAAAACAAAAATACCATAAAAAATAGATACTACTACTGTTACTATTATGATTTTTATTTTAGAATATAATGCCGATAGGTGAATAATATAATATGTAGATCTCTGTCAGTGTTAGAAATGAACTTTTTATATTTCATTTGACTAACTTATTTGTAGTAGGATTATTTTTTTAATTGCTGTATAGTAATCGAGTTTTTATGCTCTTCATCAAGTATCAAAAATAACAAATTAAACGATTTGTAAAGTGGGAATGCTAAATGTTAAAAATATTATAACAGATTTGCAAAATGTGAGTTATAATAAAGGCATTTATTTTGTTATTCAATATTTAAAAATGTATTAAAAAATTAATAAATAAAAGAATATTATAGAAGCTTATTATCTGGGTTAGAAATTTATTTTACACATCATAAAAATTATATATGTTACGGTACTATCAGGATTTTTGCTTAAACTCGATTATCGTAGGAAAAATCTCCTTTGGCCAATTCTAGATAACCTAATAGCCTAAAAGAGAGTTAAAAATAGTTTTTACTGGAGAAATCAAGTTTTATTATATATAGGTATATATATATATATATATATATATATATATATATATATATATATATATATATATATATATATATATATATATATATATATATATATATATATATATATATATATATATATATATTATTATATATTATAATATAATATATATATATAAATCCATTTGTTCATATCGTACTTTCAATCGGCAAAATTCATTCAATATTTAAATAAAAAAAAAAAAAAAAAAATGGTGGAAAAATTATTTCATAAATATAAAAACCATTATTCTACATTTTCTTTAAAGTACAACCAATTTTTTTAAATTCCACTTTTCTCTACACATATTAGAAAATCCTTATATTTTGCTTCTTAGTAGATAAAACTATCTATGGTGTTTCAAATTTCAAAATACACCCTAAATCTAGATATCTTTTTTGGATGGCAACATCAAAATTTGATGTTGACCATGTTTTAACATGTGTTAGAACTTGACTTTTTCCACGCTTAATGACCAGATTAAAAATGTAAAGCATGCATTAAAGAAATACCCTGCTAATAATTAAATATCTTCAGGAACTTATGTCACGTAATGTATTCACAATATAAGGTCAATTAAAGACTCAACCTTAAAATAAATTTGAGGTTCCTTATTTGAATGTTTGGAATTGAAATTAGACTCTGAAACTATATTTAGAACTTGACTTCAGACAGTCTGCCATAGGATAAATTTTCTTGGCTTAATATCTGATTATTTGATATAGAGTAGACCTGTTATGCATTCTATTGAGTTTTAATATGTGACTATTACATACTTTGACTTGCTTAATGGTTCTAATTTGTGGCATAAGGAGTTGAGTTTTCATGCCCAGGAATATTTGGCATAAGGAGTCGTTTTCATGCCATTTAAAATGGCCATTTGTCTTTGAATTTACCCAGACTTAAATATAGCCATTAACCTTAAAAAGGAACTCCTCCAAAATTTTAAGTTTTAGAAATCAAGAAACAATTATTAAGTTTAGCTTTTAAAGCTTTTATTTTCTGGTGAGTAACCGCTATTGATTTTGTTTCCTTTTTTTTAGGCTAATATATTACCTAGTTTGGTTTACTTATTATTGGAGTGACAGTTACAGTGCTGTTTATTTTAGTCTTCAGGGTTTCTATAACAGTAAATCTCCAAAAATATACAATAATTCTTACAAGCAACTTAAAATTAAGATGCAGTTCTTATCGAAATTTAATTTTAATTAATGAATTCGACAAGTTTACAATGTTCTTTGTTGTTGTACCAGCAGCTCCGATATATTAAAAAAAAGTATAAAGAGTTTTTTTTTTTATAATTTATTGTTTAATTTCAAGTAATAACATCTAAGAATAATGAGTGTCAATAAAAACCCATACAAAAACCTACACACACACATATATATATATATATATATATATATATATATATATATATATATATATATATATATATATATATATATATATATATATATATATATATATATATATATATATATATATATATATATATATATATATCACTACTCACGGACAGAGCCCTTTTCAAGGAGGGAGCATAATAAAAATATCAAAGAGAACCCACAGATACCCAAGCCTAACGCATATCCCTAAAGTGAGCGCAGACGGAGGCTTTAAAGATTGGATGATTAAATAGAGCAGGAAAAACTGAAGACGGTAGGGAGATCCACACAACAGTTGCAGAGAAAGGAAGTAAAGAAAATTCGAAAGTATAAGACAGTTTATTAGTCTTTTAACATTAGACTCAAACCTTATCCTAAAGAACGGAGGAACCGGAACCACTCCAAATGTGAGAACAGTATTCCATACAAGGGCGAATAAGACCCTTGTATAATTGAAGCAACTACTCAGAAGAAAAATTCCCGCAACTTGAATAGAACCCTAGTTTCTTTGAAGCCACTTTAGCTACCGTTGTTATATGAGGTTTCCAAGATAATTTGTTGTTTATGCTAAGACAAAGAATGCTTATGCTGTTTACAGATGAGACGATATAACCGTCGAAGGAGATAGGAAAGTTTGGAGGTGCTTTAGAGAGAGAGATGTAAAGAAGTTGAGTTTTTAAAGGTCGGCAAGAATAGAATCGGAAAGGCGAAGACGAGAAGCAAAAGACGGAGCAGATTTGAAATGAGTAAAAGAAAGGAGAGTTGAGTAATCGGCATAAGATTGAACACAGTTAGAAGTGGAGCTGAGAAGATCGTTGATGAAAAGTAGGAATTAAGTTGGAGATAAAACAGAATCCTGAGGAACATCACAATAAATAGGGAAAGAAGAGGAAGTCGCTCCATCAACAGGAGGTGATATGGAGGAAAGAGGAAAAAGGAGGAAATCCAAAGGAGGGGAGTTTAGAGAGCAGTAACGCATGACATACCCTGTTAAAAGCATTGGATAAGTCAAGCGCATCCACACAAGACTTCCCATAGTCTCTAAGAGCAAAAGACCATAGATCAGTAAGAAAGGAAAGTATGCCACCAGTAGACCTCGAGAGTCGAAAGTCATACTGATGATCTGAGAAAAGAGAATTGAAATTCCAAATAATCCAGGAAATGAGAGTTAAAAATAGCTTCAAAGATTTTAGAAAGAATACAAGAGCTATAGGATGATAGTTAGAAGGTTCAGAATGGCTACCTTTCTTCGATATCGGCTGATCATATGTACGCTTCCAACACGGAGGAGAGGATAAGTATTAACATTAAGGCACAGAGAGTACAATTGAACGATAACAGGTACCAGTTTGTAAGCAGACTCCCTCAAAACATGGGGAGGAATGCCATGCGGGCCACTAGCTTTTCTAACGTTCATAGTTTTTAGAATTTCATACACCTGATCATATGAAATCACAGGTAAAGACATGGGACTCCTAATAAGTAGGAGTGGGAAGAGGAATGCCGGAAGCATCCATGGTAGAATTAGATGTAAAAAGGAGGTCGAAGAGATTAACCTTTTCAGCAGGAGTGTTACCTACAGAACCATCAAAGCGAATAAGAGGAGTAAAAAAGGATTTGCGACAGTTGTTGGAGATATCTTTGGCAAGAGGCCAGAAATTTTTATCAGTAGGAGATCCAAAAGAGGTAGGCCCACTTCATTTTACTGAAAATACGCATTGCTTATCGAAGAAAGAATATTTTTGAAACAATTCGGAGCAGAATGAAAATTAGCTAGAGTGATAGGAGATAGAGAGTTTTTCCATGTCCGATACTCATTGTCGCTCTCCTGAATGGCACGAGAGCACTCGTCCTCGAGCCATGGATTTTGGGGAGAGAAAGATTTAGCTGAAGAAATGAACCTGCTCTTCCCATAGGGAATCACGGCTCCAACTTTTTCAGCAGAAACCGAAGCATCACCAGTGTCAAAACATGATTCAATCCAAGAATAGTTAGGCGTAGTAGCGACGCAATGCCCCCAATTACCTCGATTAAAGTGTTAGAATGAGCGTTTTGGGCAGGGTGGAGCTGCTGGAGATAAAGTGTTAAATTTAAGAGCTACAAGATTATGGTCAGAATTACCGAAAGGAAGACCTTTATATTTATAACGAAAAGGAATAGTGGTGAAGCATAATTTAAGCGTGTTTAAGAATTGGTCAAGACGACCTGGAATGTGTGTGTAGGTTCTCTAATTACCTGTCACAGATCGTTGAGAATACTGAATGA
>SEYY01019962.1:75000-77500 GCA_009176605.1 Armadillidium nasatum
GACAGTAATGTCTGAAAGCAACGCTACTGCGGCGAAGAGCAATATCAAAACAAGGTAGAAGGGGAAAGAGAATGTAACGCACATTCCAAGGGATCCCTCCCACGAAACAGTAAACATTCCATGGGAATCAAAAAAGAACCACCGCAAGTCCGACTAGTTAACAGCGTCAAAGTCCAAAAACGTCTACTCTTTGAAGGCGATGTTGGGAGCTGCTCCTGCTGAAGACTTGAAGGGATAGAACATTGAATAGAGATAAGGTGATAGGATGAATCCAGAAGAGGATTGATTTTAATTAACAACGTAAGGGAAAGATTGGAGGTAAGAAAATATCAAATATGTTGTACTCATCATCAGTGAGGGAAACAGTTAGGGAGTTGCACCAACTCTTCAAGGCTGTTCTAAGAAAAAAAGAGGTAAGCAAGTTCCTCTGCTTTTATCTTGCAAATTAGAGTAGGGTCATATCGATGATGAGCACTGAAATCACCAAGATTGAATTTTTCAAAAAGAATGAGAATAGGAGAGAATGTATCCTATTTAGGAGTTTAGATAATCGAAGATATAGGTTAGTCAGCAAAAATCAGGAAATAAATAGACTGAAAAGATGAATTTAGATGTAGAGTAATAAAAGAAATCGCCTCAGCCATGACAATTAATACTTAAATTTTTTTTGCAGAATTCATTAGAAAAACTAATAACATAATCCCAGAAAATATTAAAAATATATCAAAAGATACACTAATAATAATAATAATAATAATAATAATAATAATAAATAATAATAACAATAATACGTACCTGCTTCAATAAATATAACAGGCTTATTTTTATTCTTTTTCCTCCGTATACTTTCGGTAATAATAATCATAGGAATGTCTTGGCCCCTCGATACTCTTACCAATATTTTTCACTTGTATTTTATGAGGAAATTTCATAGATATCATCCGTAGGTAACTCTCTACCTGTATATAACAAATAATAATAATAATAATAATAATAATAATAATAATAATAATAATAATAATAATAATAATAATAATAAAAATAATAAAAGCGAAGCGCTAGATTTAAGGGAAGATAATAATAATAATAACAATCATGATGCGCCAGTTTTAAGAAACTGTAATAATAATAATAATAATAATAATAATAATAATAATAATAATAATAATAATAATAATAATAATACATAAGTTTACCTCTTCATAAGTCATGTATCTCTCAAATGTACTCTCTCCTTTTAGATCCAAAACCTCACTACGAAAGCTGTACGAGTGTTCTATTAAACTGACATATATATATATATATATATATATATATATATATATATATATATATATATATATATATATATATATATATATATATATATATATATATATATATATATATATATATATATATATATATATATATATATAGTAATGGTTTTTCACTGCCAAAATGGCATATCGGTCTTTGATTTACAATTGAAAATCTAGCTAGAAAAGGTTGAGCTCACGCTCTTTCATGAGGCCAATTTTGGCAATGTTGCAAGCCAAAGATCATTCCTAATCCCTTATTGGGGTTAGAGACCCCACCCCTGAGAGTGTTCCCCTCTTTAGAGGTGATGGCGAAGTCATAGCACCTCATTCCCCAACCTCTTTCCTAACTCCGTTTTGAGGGTTAGACGTCATCCCGAAGAGACATATTCCCCCCCTTATATATATATATATATATATATATATATATATATATATATATATATATATATATATATATATATATATATATATATATATATATATATATATATATATATATATGAGTGTATGTGTCTGTGAATTTGAGTTTGAGGTTGTTTGGGTATTGTATGTATATATATATTCATGTATTTTAATTTATTCCGTTAAAAAAAAAGAAGAAAAAAAGGAAAAGAAAATTTGAGCAGAAAAGGAAAAAAATAATGAATTATTTTAGTTGTAGCTTTTATAAAGAAGAAAATGGTTGCTAGTTTTGACTACTATATTAAATAGTATTGAATTGGGGGGGAAGGGGAAGTAGTATATCCCTTTCGGAGTGACGTCTAATCTTCAAATCGGGATCAGAAAAGAAGTTACAAAAAATGTAATGCTGTGACAATGACACCACCCCCTTAAGGAGGGGAACAGCCCTCTTCCGGAATGGGGTCCCTACCTGAAAAAGGAGGTCAAGAAGGAGCCTGGGCTTGCATTGCAGAAAATAACCTCACGAAAGAGCGTTAGGTCGGCATGTTCGAGCTAAATTTGCAAATCTATATATACTTTAGGATGCAAAATCAAAGGCCGACATGCCATTTCAATCGCGGAAAGGGCCTCTCTAACTAATATATATATATATATATATATATATATATATATATATATATATATATATATATATATATATATATATATATATATATATATATACACTCTTACTACTACTACCAATAAAAATAATGGCGTACCTTCCAACATCTTCAACAACTAATTTATGGTCAATT
>SEYY01019962.1:82500-92500 GCA_009176605.1 Armadillidium nasatum
TATATACTACAAGTGTGTGTATTTTTAAATATGTATGTGTGTGTGTGTGCTGTCTGTGTGTGTAAAATTTTGGTGGTAATTTCAAATGCACATTTACCGGATATTCCGAAAATGATCACCGAATACGAATATAGTATTCATCAATAAATAGATATATGAGTGTAGATATAAGTACGTAGGTATGCATGTAAAACTGTATGTATGTATGTATGTATGTAAGTATGTATGTATGTATGTATATTCTAACTAAATATTTTCGCGGGTTTTCTTAATAATATATTACCACAGCAACAAAAATGGCGCGATAAAAAAAATGTAACAATATACAAAATAAAATAAAATTTAATACAAAATAAAACTAAAAAAATTAAATATAAAAATAATAAATAAAACGATAAAAAAATAAAAAAAATAAAAATAAAATATGAAACTTACGAAGTTAAATTTTTTCCATAAGAATTATTAAATAAAAATAAAAATAATGTAACATAAAAATAGTTTTTAAAACTCATCTGTAACAATATATATATATATATATATAATATATATATATATATATATATATATATATATATATATATATATATATATATATATATATATATATATATATATAATATATATATATATATATATATATATTTAAAAAATTTTTTTTTTTTTTTTTTTTTTTTTTTTTTTTTTTTTTTTTTTTTCTTTTCAATTTAATATTATTTCCGGTAATTAATGGGGTAATAATGGTGCCATATAATATATATATATATATATATATATATATATATATATATATATATATATATATATATATATATATATATATATATATATATATATATATATATATATATGTATGTAGTACGTGCGTGCGTGCGTGGGTGTGCATGTGTGTGTGTGTATGTGTGCGTGGCCTAATAAGATAACCTATTTATAAAATGATCTATTTAAAGTATAAAATATATATAATTATATATGTGAATTTTCATTATTTTTGGGGTATAATAATTAATTATGAATTTTTTTCCTTTTTAAAATATAATAAATAATTTATAAAAAAAAAAAATAATAAAAAAATAAATATAATATATATATATATATATATATATATATATATATATATATATATATATATATATATATATATATATATATATATATATATATATATATATATATATATATATATTAGGGGGAATACGCAACGTCATCTTTAGCCATGAGAATACCCCCCCCCCCATTTTGTAAATGGATTGTCAGGGAAGATCCCATTACCCTCTGGTACCCAATGGTTTGCTCTCTTTAGCATACATCCACACGTCTTCTTTATTGGAAAAAAATTGGCATTAATTTTATTCATTCACCACAAACACTTTTAGGAAAAACATAATTAAAATGCCACAAATTAGAACAGCCTCGGAGAAACTAACAGGGGCGGCTTGCAAAGAAAACCCCTTGGCCAACCCTCCCCCTATCTCCACTTGGGAGTTGGAAATCTCCAGTGATAGGGTTGGTGCTATCAAGGAATTTAATAACCTGTTCTCTTATGTGGTTTCTTTTTTTTAAATTGTTGCAACATTCGTGGTCTTTACCCTAATTTCCACATTGTTAAACATCTTCCCTCCTCGGATGTTGAATATAATTTGTACAATGATGCAGTCCGTTCTCGTGTTTCTAATTTAGTGTCTTTTAAATACTCTACTCTATGGTTTAGGCTCTCTTTCCAGTCTACAACTAAATTCATTCTACCGACTCTCTCTCTCCTAAATTCTTTCGACTATCTAAACTCCAAAACAGAGCACATTCTCTTTTTTCCTTTTTCTGAAATCATTATTCTTAATTGGTGATTGGTGATTCACCTCGGTGATTGACTTTTCTCTAATTCTCAAAATACAGTTGAGGATCTCACCAACCATTTCTCTATCTAAAATGTCGTTGATCAGATAAGGAAACTTCCTTCTCGTATCTGTGATCGCCTTAAAGAGAAACCCAACATTCTCGACCTTTTATAATTTCTTAACTTCTACTCCTTCTCCTTATTCTCTGTTAAACTTTTTCAACCATTCGGTTCTTCCGATAACCATTCTATCTCTCTATCACGTTTTATATCTTCTAGTTTTCAGCTAGAAAGTCCCTGCCTAAGGTGAGGTAACGTCCTTGGCACTTCGGTGCTGATAACTCGTCGAGGTTACGGTCGTATTATTTTGATTTTCCTTCTAATGATTATTGCTTTGGCGAGAGAGGTTCACGAGTAAGCAGAGCGCATAACGGAAGTTATTTCTATTGTATGGAGACGTATACTACATTTTATTTCTCTTTAAATAAAACTAATAAACCTTAGTTTAACTCTGCTTGTTCTCGTGTTATATGTCGTCACAAGGAAGCCGCTTTCAGGAATTACCGTAGTCTTTAATCTCCAGAAGCGTATGCTACTTATTTTTCATCTAGGAATCTTGCAAAATCTATTCTTCGTGATACTGAAAACGCTTTCGTCTATAGGAAATGTAATAATCTTTCTGGTATTTTGCCAAAAAAAAAAAGTCAACTCTAACTTTGTTACCTAACTCTTTCTCTTACCCTTCTTTAGTATCTTCCGACTGCTCAACCACTTTTTTACTTTCTTCTAAAGCTGAACTTTTCAACCAAACTTTTGCATCAAAATCCACTTTGGTCGAATCAGGAACTATTCTTATCAACCCTTTCGAACTCATTCGTGACTAAATTGTAATGAAAAGATATTTGGGTGACATAGACCTTTATTTCCAGCAAGATGGGGAACCTCCTCACTTCCATCGTGATGTAAGAACCTATCGCGATGCAACACTTCCGGATGGATTGGACAAAGAAGGTGCTGTTGAATTCCCTGCACTTTCCCCCGATCTCACACCAATGATTTCTTTTTGTGGGGATACTTCAAGGATAAGATGAAATTCTAAGGCAATGTCTCGAAATTCAAATGGTATGAAAAGCAATTTCACATTCATAGGTCAACATTAACTTTCGTTTGGAAAATGGTGGAAAATCAATTTGAACATTTGAGAACACACATGAATGTGTAATCGACTTACGAAAAAGACTTAATCTACGCAATAAAATCATTTCTTTTTAATTTACCTCATTAGACCTGTAAATACTGTCAATAAACATCCTTGGTCATTTAAATATGTAAAAACTAGGTAAAGTGCGAGTCCATTTTCTTGTTCAAGCGAATCGTTTAAATGATTCGTTTGAACAAGGAAGTCTGGTTATAGCTTCGAAAGCTAGCGTTTACTAGTTTTTATTTTTTAATTGTTTTAATTAGGTTTAAATTATTTATTTATTTAAAAAAAAAAAAAAAAAAAAAAAAAATATATATAATATATATATATATATATATATATATATATATATATATATATATATATATATATATATATATATATATATATATATATATATATATATATATATATATATATATATATATATATATATATATATATATATATATATATATATATATATATATATATATATATATATATATATATATATATATAATATATATATATATATATATATATATATATATATATATATATATATATATATATATATATATATATATATATATATATATATATATATATATATATATATATATATATATATATATATATATATATATATATATATATATATATATATATATATATATATATATATATATATATATATATATATATATATATATATATATATATATATATATATATATATATATATATATATATATATATATCTAGGCTCTCAAATTCTAGGGCTTAAGTCCCGTCTTCCAACTTCTACCATGATCTTGTAATTCTTATATTATTCTCGTAATGATAGAGATTTTCAGGCTGAGTAACAGTTTTGTTCAGGTTGGGGTAATTTTTTCTTCTTCCGAACTGTTGCTTCAATTATAAAAAAAAAGTTTTATCTGCCCTTATATGGTGTACTGTTCTCACATTTACAGGGATTAGATGGCTATCTTTTAGATAGGGTCGAGTATAAGGCTAAAAAAGAATAAACTGTTCCCTACTTTAAAACTCCCTTGAACCTATCACTTTTCTATAGTTACTACAATGGCAAGTGTTCGAAGGAATAGATTTCAAGCATTCCAACACAATTGGGTGGCCGTTTTAGCACAAAGAATATTATAAACTCCTGTCTCACTCGTTTAAGTCTACTTTCCAGCCACTTATGTTCTGTGGAATTCCCTGCCTTCTGCTTTTCCTGGTTTATTTAATCTTCCTCTTTTTAATCCCTCTGTCTGCGTTCACCTATGAGTTTTACGATGGTCTAGGGTTTTGATTTAGTAGTCTTATATTTTATATTTGTACTCTATTCTAACAAAGTTCTTCAATATAGAGTAAAAATATATTTAAAAAGTCATAACATACTAACATCTTTTTAAAGGTAAAAAGAGAAGAAAAAAATATTGCAGAAACTTTTTATAATAAAATAAATAAAAACTGATTAAAAAAATATAATTGAATACAAAAAGAACTAAAAAAATTTTAACGGGGATTATTTTATTTTAAAAAAAAATCAACTTTTTAAATTAATTTTAAAATTAATAATTTAATGTACGAAATCTCCAAAATAAACACAAATACTTTCTTTCTGGTCACAAACATTATTGAATTGAATTTCGGCCTTTCCGAAAGGTTTACAAACTTCTAACACCTGAGAACAAAAACAAAAATATGTAAAGAAATAAAAATAGATTTAAACGATTATTTATTATTTATTTTTATTATTATAACTAATATACTTTTATGGGTAATCAATCACCAGGCCACTATGGATATGCATTTTAAGAATGATAGAAACAAACTCTTAGAGGTACCTACTGGCTAATTGCTACTGGGAATATGCATTTAAAGAAAGATGATGCGTCTACTACAGAGGTACAGTCGTGAACAGAAGTTCGTTCCTATTAAGCTGGAAATAAATATTTATATAAAATGGGGATCATTTCAGGTTCAGCCAAAAACAGTTCAATTAAGCCCCGCTCAATGTTTTTATTTTCTTTTTATTCAAAATAGAGCTTTTATGACATGATTTCCATTTTATATAAATATTTATTTCCAGCCTTTTTTTTGTTATTACAAAAGATTTTCTTGCCCAAATGGTGCTTGACTTAATTAGAATAACATTAAATTTATTTTAAATATGGTATGCTTCAATGCGCAAAATTTTTATGTAAACAATGAAGGTATATTCTCGTTACTTGTAAGGATGTACTGTAAATATTTAACAAAATTTTTCAGTCGATTTTTTTTTTATTCTAAAAATGATTTTACATATTTGCATTTTTAAATTATAAAGGAAATGTTTACCTATGAAATTTAAATTTAAGGTGTGTATTCTTTAGAAAGGAAATATAATTGTTACCGCCAGAACTCGAACCAACATTAAATCAAATTCTACCTATAATTCGGGTACAACTAGTCACTATCACTAAATTAGTTTGAGCGAACGTACAAAAAAGGAAAACATACCCCATGTTCATGGTTAATATATTAATTGTACTTTAATACAGTAGCTAGTTTAAGAATCACTCCTTATTGTTCTTGCCCTATGCGAGGAGAAATTCTGTATGTAGTTTTTATCCAGGATCCGAACTAGATATTGAACCAAGCGCCTTCAAGCACGCAAGATAATCACTCTGTTATAATACAGTAGCGGTAGTTTGAAAAACCACTCCTCCATTTCCATTTTATAAGGTAGAGTTGTGAAAACAAAGCTCTATTAGGTATTTAAAATATTTTCCAGTCATTATTATGATAACCTTGTATAAAATTAAACAAACTTTTAAGTGAAACTTGTCCTTCAAACATTTCCCTGAATATGATATAAGATTTTATTGTAACTATTTTTATCATTAATAATTTCTAAATTTTAGTATGCACTGAATGGTGAATTTTTATCCGAGTTAGTAAAAAATTATAATTAGAAATAAAGGTAAAAGGAGTAAGTGTCTAAAGTATAATTGTTAAATTTACATTGAGATTAGAGTTGGCTTTGGTACACTTTCCACCAACTCTGTCCCTAATACCGATAAATACATGAATGATAATCTTAAACTATATTAATGTATTTTAAGACATTTAATAATTTACCTTACCTAAAAATATTTTTCTTATTAATTTAAAACTATGCTACATAATTAGCAATCAACCTTTGATCTACCGTCTAATTACCTATTAATTTTGTTGAAAAACTTATAATCTGTCCAAGAAATCTAATTAATAACATACCTGGAATATTTTTGAATGTGGTGGAAGGTAAAGAACGATATTTGGTGAAATCTTCCTCGCGTCATCCAACAATTTTTTACAATCTGATTTTCCTCCAAGACTCAAGACATCATACTCTTTCAATATACATTTTGGATCAATTGTCGCAGGGTTCAAAAATATAGCCCCAGGCTAAAGAACATTTATATAATAATAATAATAATAATAAAAAAAGTAAATCAAAAATGTCTGTAAATTGAAAATAAATAAACACTAATCCCATCTCTCTTATTTTACAACCTCACCTACAAGAACTATCTCGGAGACATGGAGTTTGAGAGATGTCAATAAAAATTAACTACAAAACAAAGCTTAAATACAATGTTGGCAAAAACAAACAAACAAAAAAAACACACTGGGCCCGGGGGAGGGGGGGGAGGTTCATCTAAAATCCGAAATGTTTGGTTTACAGCTTTAACTACAATTGTATAGAATTTTTTTGCTTTTATTCAACTTGTACATAATTTAAAGTTTGATAAACTAAGAGCTATTCCTTGTTACAACAACACAACATGAATGGACTGAAGTTTCAAATGTCGAGAGCATCAGCAAAGTATAATGCAAGTTTTGCAATAATGAAATAATTAAGATTAATACATGCACAGGAAGAGTTGGCAGAAAAGTGGATATTTATTTTTATCCTGATCATTTATTTATTATAGGATTAAAAATTCCTGAAAGTCATGGTTAACAATCAAATCCTGAACTTAAACAAGGAGAAAACAGCAAAGTGATGATGTTATGAAGAATCGGACATCAAAAGACAGTAATTCACACCAGGGTACTGCAACTTACTGAGCTTTCTACAGAGTTCTGCCTAAATTGAAAGTGTTTTTTTTCTACATTTTGTCTTGTTTGGACTAAGTTAAGGAAAACTAAAAACTGAAAAAAATAAACACGTGAAATTAATAGACTAAACGTAAGTGATGAAGATTGGTCACCGTTATCAATTTTAATTATATATATATATATATATATATATATATATATATATATATATATATATATATATATATATATATATATATATATATATATATATATATATATAATATATTAAGCAAATGAACTTACTTAGAAACATTCTTCTAAGTAGAAAGAAAAAATCCTATTATTATTATTATTTAAAAATCTCATTTTTAATTCTTAAAAACACCAAAGTGGGTTTAAAAAACAAAAACCCGGGTGGGGTTTGAAAAAATATTATTGGCATGAATGAACTGAAGTTTAGTGTATAAAAGCACAAGCAAAGTGCAAGTAAGGCAACAATGAAATCAAGAAAATTAACATACACATAGGAAGAAGTTGACAATTTCTAATTTTATCCTGATTATTCAGCAGGTTTTACTGCATTCAGGATAAAAGATACAGATCTGTTTTCAAATATTATATTTAACAATCAAATAGATAATAGTAAAGAATAGTAAAGTGGTAGTCTGTCACAGACGATCAGACATTGCAAGACAAAAATTTGCCACCAGAGTTTTGTCAATTTTTCTTTGCAATTTTAAAGAGCTGTCTACAGAGTTGTGTCTCAAATGAAGGGTCTTTTCAACTTCTGGTCTTGTTTGGACTGAAGTTAAGGAATCGACTTTAAATTAAAACCACTTCAAAACATGTGAAAATGAATAAGTAATTAAACGTAAACACAGCACCTTACGGCATAAGTGATGAAAATTGGCCACTATTGTTACTATTATATATATATATATATAATATATATATATATATATATATATATATATATATATATATATATATATATATATATATATATATATATATATATATATATATATATATATATATATATATATATATATATATTTAAATAGAAAAGTTATTTTACTTATATCTCATTTATTTTTAATTTTGAAAAACCCTAGAGTGGAGAAAATAGTGGTTGGTGGTGGGGGGGATTTCAAATGTTTTTTTTTTTCGGGTTGGGCCCACACCTGCCAACACTGGTTTGATGTGATCATTTTCTCCAAGACTAAACAAATGACCCAGATCAATACTGAGAATAATGATTCAAAAAATATATTAAAAACTTTAATAATATAAAACCGTGCTGAAGATGCAATTATTTGGAACTACAAAACTCTAAACATTTTATACCTCTATTTATAAACGAATAAACCTGAATTTTTTTTTTTCAATCTGTGTAATATTTCATTTAATGACAATCCTACAAAAATTGATCAAAAAACTGAATACTAAAACAGAATATAAATAATGTTTAAACTAACCTCGAATTCAGAGAGGTCCATTGTACTAAAATCCCCTACTTTAAAAATTATCTTATGTTCGACACCGTAAACTCGAGCATTTTTCCTGGCACTTTGAATATTTGCAGGATTTTTATCAATGGTAACCACTAAAAAAAAAAAATTAGAAGAATTAAATATACATTAATTTTATAACACAAACCTTACAGATTTTTACTTATAAGACTTTTTCGAATTTTATCATTCAAATAATGTGTCAGATTTTCAGATTCTACATTTGATAAATGGAGCAGATTTATTAAATTCTACTCTAAAATATTTGCATATTTCAATGCGAATGCAGATATCCGATTTATATGTCGGATGCGAATGATATATACATTGCTAATATACAAAAAGACATTAACCAAACTGAACAATATTATTAACAAATATTCACAAAATAAAAATAATGTCAAACTAACTTTAAATACATTACTATAAAGATAAAAATAAAAACACACATACATATACATACACACACACACACAATCCATAAGTCTTATTAGAAGTAAATGTTTATAAAATTATATACAAACATTAAAATTCAAAACATTACAATACTGAAAAAATAAAATAAAAATTTGAAACCAGTCAAAAAATTTCACATTACCTAACTCATGAGAGAGAGCAAGTTGTATGGCATTAAGCCCCGATCCACAATTTGCATCAATTACTAAACGATATCTACGAAGTCCTATGCGCTTCGCAATGTTCTTTGAAATAATTTCAGGTATTGTTGTATTCCAACATTCTTCAGTGTTAATAAAAATATCCATTATTAATTATTTTATGTAAAAAAAATTTCAACCATATCAAATTAAAAAAAAATAAAATAAATATAATATAGAAAATGACATTTCAAATAACGAATTATAGAAATATATATTTATTGCAGTTCATAAATAAATAAATCATTAAGTAATCAAAGAAATATAAACATAATATCCTGATTAATCGAACGCACAAAAATATCGATCAAAATATCGATAAAAAACCATCGAACTACAAAAAAAAAGTTTCAAAACAAAATCAATTTACCCATTACAACTTACTCTCTGTTATTTCAATGCCTTTACTATATAAGGAGGAGAAGGTGTGTCTTCGCATCCAGAATTTAAGATAATCAGTATTAAAATTCCAAGGTATATTTCGTAGATCAAATTTACTTGCATCATGATGAATTACTTCACAAAAATTTAAAATTTCATCAACATAATTAGTCTGTAATTTACCATTAATATATATATATATATATATATATATATATATATATATATATATATATATATATATATATATATATATATATATATATATATATATATATATATATATATATATATATATATATATATATATATATATATATATATATGGCAGTCTGCCTTTGGGAAATTCGAAATTTTTGAAGCC
>SEYY01019962.1:95000-122500 GCA_009176605.1 Armadillidium nasatum
GTGAATGTGAAGTGAATGTTTTACTTTTTGCAGATGATGCGGCATGTGTTGGTGGCAGAATCTGGAGAAAAGATGAGAATACTTGTGAGAGAGTTTGAAGGGAAATGTGCAAACAAGAGATTGAAATTCAATCCAGCGAAGAATAAAGTTATGAGGATTGGAGGTGGGGATGAGGAAATGTGGAGGGAGGAATTGGTTTGTAGAAGTGTGAGAATGGAAACTTGAGGAGGTGAATGAATTCAAATATCTAGTAATGTTGGGTGGAAGGTAAGGGTGGGACGGAAAAAAGGAATAAAGAACAGAGTGGTAGAAGGAATGAAAGTATTGGGGCCTAAGAAAAGTATGGAAGAAAGGAAAAATTTCGAAAGAAATAAAGATAAGAATGTTTGAATGTATGTGTTCACCTTCTGTATTGTATGTGTGTGAAACATAGACGATAAGTGCTCGGTCGAGAAAAAGTTTCAATGTCTTTGAGATGAAAGATTTGAGAGCGATATATAAATTGAGAAGGATTGATAGGATTAGAAATGAAAGAATAAAGGGAGATGTGTAAATGGAAGAAGGGTGTAATTGATAGAGAGGAGGAGGATGTGCTAAAATGGTTTGGACATATGTGAAGAATGAAAGAGAACAGAATGGTTGGCAAGGTACGTAGATCCGATGTAGATAGGGGATAGGGGAAGGCCGAAGTGGAGATGGATGGATGGAGTGAGAGTGATTTTGATGGAAGGAATTTGAGTTTAGACGAGGGTAGAAGATTTGTGGAGACAGAGATGGAGGGAGGTGGTGAAAGCGTTGAAAGGTAAGAATAGTTATGTTTGTAAGGGAATTGTGGCGGGCACCACCTCACGAAAGTGGGAAAGGTGATAGTGAAATATATATATATATATATATATATATATATATATATATATATATATATATATATATATATATATATATATATATATATATATATATATATATATATATATATATATATATATATATATATACTTATATATATAGGGACAAGTATCATATACTGGAAGTTTTATCTCCCTAAAATATTAAAGAAATTTTTTTCCGTTTTACCCGCAAAAATACATACTGTAGTTATTTATTGTTCAAAAAATAAATTCATGAATTAAATTTTAAACAGAAAGTAAACTTTATTTTTATTATTGAGCTTCAACATTTACGAGTATATTTATTTTAAGTAATTTTTTTTTTTTTTTTTTATATCGATATTTTTTATGTCGATATTTTATTTTTATCCCTAAAAGAATTGTGTAGGTTAGGCTTCTTTTTACGGCAATTCGGTAGTTCAGGTTATGATAAGTCGAATTAGGTTCGCTAGAAAAATAAGTAATAATAATTGTGCGTATGTCTGGTGTAATAGGCCGTAGCCCTCTAATTCTCGGCAACGTTGTTGTTTAGATTGGGCCTCTTCGATATTTTCGATTATCGATATTTTCTGACAATCGGAAGTCAGAAACAATCTACACCTTTACCATATATATATATATATATATATATATATATATATATATATATATATATATATATATATATATATATATATATATATATATATATATATATATATATATATATATATATATATATATGTGTTGTGTGTGTGTGTGTGTGTGAGAGTGAAGCTCAATATTGGAAATTAAATTGTTTTGAAATATTTTTATTTACCCTAAAAAAAGTATATTTCAGTTAAAAAAATTGCTTTTGCTAGACAATTTCTTGTATATTGATATATATATATATATATATATATATATATATATATATATATATATATATATATATATATATATATATATATATATATATATATATATATATATATATATATATATATATATATCCGCATCCGCATCATCGCATCCGCACTTTCGAAAATTCAACATCCGCATCCGCATTTTCAAAAATTCAACATCCGCATCCGCATCCGCACTTTCGAAAATTCAACATCCGCATCCGCACTTCTCCAAAATTCAACATCCGCATCCGCATTCCCAAATTGTAAAATATGACATCCGATCCATCACTATATATATATATATATATATATATATATATATATATATATATATATATATATATATATATATATATATATATATATATATATATATATATATATATATATATATATATATATATATATATATATATAATAATACAGTGCGATAAGCAAGTTAAATTCGTTTCTATTACTTCAGAAGCGAAAACTACATTTCCATAAGAGCGGTAGCCAATGTGGTTGAGGTTGCGAGCTTCGCTCTATCATTATATATATATATATATATATATATATATATATATATATATATATATATATATATATATATATATATATATATATATATATATATATATATATATATATATATATATATATATATATATATATATATATATGAAGGACGAGAGAGGGCTAAAAAATAGACTGTTGATGCTTTGTTAAGCAACGGAAACGGGTGTTAACATGCTTAGACCTGCGTTCGAGAGATTGAAGTTTGTAGGATAGATTTGACAAGCCAAAGGTGTAGTTATTTGTGCACCGATGGAAAAATAGTTATTTGTGCAGTGATAGAAAAATGGAAGCTAATAGTGATACTTTGTTGAAGCAATGTGCAGGGATTGAATTTTTGCATGCCGAAGGAGTATAGAATTTCTACAAAACATTGTATCGGGAAGAAGATCCAGATCACTAAAATCCAGAAGGAAAAAAAAAGCCTCTATGTAATTTGGAAATCCAAGCTTACCTGGCGTACGAAAATTTAAGACTCAACCCTCGGTAGTAAACTCACGCTCACAGCATTCTGGGATTGGTTATTTCATAATCTGCCGAAGGGCGACGACTTTAAACTTCGATCGTTATTGTGAAACTCTCCAGAAAGTGAAGAGCCGCCTCCGTCGAATAAGATCAGACTATACAGTTACCCTCCTGCACCATGACAATGATCGACCACATTGCAGTGCCCAGATGCTTCATAAGCTTCAACGCTTTAACTTGGAGGTCATTGATCACTCACCCTACAGTCCTGCTCTGGCCCACAGTGATTTTCACTTATGTACAAAGCTGAAGGGAAGTATCTGAGGAGTGAGATTTGCTTCAGATGAGGAGGTGAAGAAATCGGTGGCAGACTGGTTCCGAAAAACATATCAAGACTTCTTTTCAACCTATTTCGAGAAGTGAGATCAACGTCCACAGAAATGTATTCATGTTCGAGGAGATTATGTAGAAAAATATCACATGTACATTGAATAAACCATTGACATTCTTTCAGGGTTTCATTACCTTATCTGCACTGCATGAGATTTTGCGGCAGAACAGGAGTTACTTTTCAAACAACCCTCATATAATATATATATATATATATATATATATATATATATATATATATATATATATATATATATATATATATATATATATATATATATATATATATATATATATATATATATATATATACTTATTATATATATATATAATAAGTGGTACAATGGTAAGGTGGGAACCTATGTTAAAGGTGGTTCAGTGGTAAGGTGAAAGAAAGCCAGTTGTTATAAATGATGGGAATAATCTCCGGCATCCGCGATAGGCATGGCCCAGCTAGCGGTATCCGCCGTGGGCCCATGAAACCCAAGGATCTTCCTCGGAAGATCCTACTGACAGGACGAAAGTCCTACCTGGGGTAAGGTGAAAAAAAGGTGATATATATATATATATATATATATATATATATATATATATATATATATATATATATATATATATATATATATATATATATATATATATATATATATATATATATATATATCTTCGCTAACACAGCATACCCATGTAAAAGATATTTCTAAATTTATTTTGTACGTTTTACCATTATTCCAAATGTACGACATTAAAAAATAAATTTATGTAAATATTACAAATTATTTTATCCTTTTCAAAATACAAAACATTCTTTTTTTTTATTATTATTATTATTATTATTATTATTATTATTATTATTATTTAGGGGGAGAAACAGTTAACAGGATTCGATGCTGTTGCCTTCAACTTCCTTGATGATAAAAAAAAAAAAAAAAAAAAATACAATCCTAGCTACACACTTCGCCTAAACTTATTATAAATTATATAAAACAAAATTGAGAAGTCTACCCTACGTCTAAATTTATATCTCTAAATAAATCAGTAAATTGTGTTTTACTAATTAATCAGCACTATTGTATTTAATTACCTTTAAAAATTAGGACAAGAAATACTGGTCAAAGAAAATTCATAGTTCTTCTTTATCCTTACTATTATTTTATCACAAATATATTAATATAAGCTATTAATTAAGAATATTGTATCGACTGAACATTTGAAAATTAAAGAAAACCCAACATTAAGGAAAAACTGGACCACCTCTCCAGGTAAGAGAGGTAAAAGGGTGTACAGATAGAAGTAAAATGACAGCAAAGAATGGAAAAATGTAACTGAAAACAATTAGAATTAGGAGGAGGATGGATCTATCAAAGCTCACATTATCATTTTTGGTTCATTTTCATATTATCTTGTGACTTAAAAAGTGATAGTTTGAAGCCAAAACCCTCGACAGTTCTGGGGTGGTAATTCACAACTGAAAAGAGCACCCCCAGACAAAACGATTCTATATAGATGACAAGTGGAGGTTAAAACGTATTTCAGAGAGTGTATAAGTGATAAAAAAGATAGTTTTCAATCAGGTAAAATATAAAACAGAATTAGTATACATGAATTTACCAGTAAACTCAAACAAGGATTTTGTTGCATTATGTAAATAAAAACAGTCTTAAAAGATTATAATTTCATCTATCAATATTTTTGACTTCTTAAAAATTTGCCTTACTTCTGTAATAGGGAAAACGTCGAGACTTTTAAAGGGGAAAATCTTTTAAATTTAATTTATTTTTTAAAGTATAAACACAGCTTATTTTAAAATGGTTTGCTGATCCCGAAAAGGTATGTCACAATTCTTTGCATTTACATTTTGAGGATTATATTTTTAAAAGTAAAACTGCAGAGTAAAAAGTAAAAGTAAAACTGCAGAGTAAAAAGTAGAAAGTAAAATTGCATGTACTTTCAATCCTCCAATTTCATTAAGCAGTTATAATACTGCCGACAGAACGGTTCCAATTTAGTCCCTCAATATAAGAAGATATAATAAAAATTTGCAAAATATTAAATCTGAATTAATGCTTGTACTGAAATACAATGTATATTTATAGAGAGGACTATTACGGTATTACACAAGTCTAAAAACAGACGTATATGTGTGTGTGTGTGTGTGTTTAAAAATAAAAACATACCGCGGGGCTAGACGATTCTCTATTTATATCTAGGGGATTTAAGTCATCTGGAGGATAAACTATCAAATCTCCACTTAAGAATGATTCTTCTGGTGGTACTGCTGCTGCAGCTGAACTAGTCCTAGGAAAGGGTTCACCATCATCCTCTTCCTCCGCTTCTCTGACAGTGCGGGGTTGAAAACTGCGCATAATTTCTTTCTCAAACACCTCTAACTCCATGGGAACAATATCTCCGAATTTTAGTTCATTCAATTCCTTTAAAATAAAAAATTTAAAAAAAAGATACTTCGTAAAATTAGCAAATATAAAATCTTACCATTAAAAGTACTATCATTTGTTTACATATTTATAATTACTTTAAATAAGAAATGTCAGTTTTTCATTTAAAAATAATTAGAATTGCTTTAAAAAAATACAAAACTATTATTAATTAATTATTAATTATTTATTATTAAATTATTGCTATTAGTCATTAGTTACTATTATTACTACTTATTACATTAGTTATTAGTAAGTAGTTACTGTTATTATTATTATTAAGAAATTTAACAGCCTTATTTCAACATTGTGTAGTGTCAATTGTAGCAGAAGATCAATTTCCTTTAAGATCCACATCTTAGGAAGAACAATGTACAAATAAACTAGAAACAGTTCCAGTAAACTATCGTACACCCATCTTTACAGTGTAGGTTCTTCTATCTTCTACAAATCGTTAAAAACCTGTATACTCCAAGTCCCTAACAACGTCAAACAAATAAGACTTCATTTTAATTTATATAAACTCAATTAATATTAAACCACGAAATTTATAGATGTACAACTACAATTGGAAACCACAGAAGAACAATGTTTGGTATACTCTAGTACCATGCTATTAATTCTAGTGGTGGTGGTGGGTGGTGATGACACTCAAATTTAAATACATACCTCGGGTTGATCATTTCGTTTGTTCAGATACACGATGGAGATGTTGCGAGCTCCTATGTCTTTTTCAATTTCCTGCTTTCCCAATATGCAAATTCTCATGAATCTTTGGTCAACTCTGTAGGTCGGCGTTCGCACATGCCAACACTAAGAACAAACCCAAATTATAAATTAAAAGATTATGAAATACACTAAGTGCAAACTACCTCTACTACACTATTCAGAAAATTACCTCCGTTATGTGTTCATTTTCGCAGGGCATTAAGGGAGGATAAAACAGCACATTATCGAGTTCAGGATTACATATTTTCAAAAATTCAACGCATTCTTTTTCCATTCTGAGAAAACGATTTGAAAAAAAGTAAATAAAATATTAAGAAAAGATACAATAAATATACTTTAATGTTTATTAATGATCGGGTCTAGAAAGGGTATTGTCAATTTTTATAGTATCGGTACTTGCTATCGGACAAACTCTCCAAGACTATGAAAAGGGAAAAACAAAAACAAAATTGTTAAAAATCTATACATATACACTAACTTATATTGATATCGATATAATTAAAATTGTAGTATCGCTTCATTCCTAATGCCCATATTCACATTTGTATTGTAATCATTATTTTAAGGAATGAATTTATTTCTGGTTACTTTTCAACTAGTTTTCAAATTGTGTTTTCTAAGGATAGCTTTACAAGTGATAAAGACTTAATACTAGAAAACTAGGACTACCATTTCTAATTCTCTAGTATATTCTAGTAATTGGAGGACTATTTTGCAGAAAAAACTATAATTTTAAAAATAGAAAATATTGAATAAATACTTAGCTTTAAAAATGCAACAAAATATAAGGATATTATATATATATATATATATATATATATATATATATATATATATATATATATATATATATATATATATATATATATATATATATATATATATATATATATATATATATATATATATATATATATATATATATTTCAAATACAGTTAAAGATTATATATTACTAGAAAGATACCAGGAGAATTTGAAAAGAGTTATGGTGGGGTGGATGATAAAGTGTGTGTGTTTAAACTTGACAAACATTCCAAAGAAGAGAGAGAAAATCGAAGTATCACAGTTTTAATAGACTAAATATAAACCATTTAAAAAAATGAGCAACCCTAACTACCAAAAAAAACAAAAAATATTACCTTTGCATAATATTTTCTGCCCTATATTTAACCTGAAGTTTATAGCTGAACCACCAATAGTCTGAATAATATCCGTAAAATCGGAATCCTAGAAAAAATGAAAAGTTAAAATTATTAAGTAATCATAATTTAAGTTTCCTTTATTTGACCAATTTATTTAAATCCTTAACATCACTTACCAAAACTCGACCTCGGTCTTAAGATGGGATTTAGCCAACTTAAATATGAATCGGACCTTAAGAACACAGCGTTTCTGAAGTGTGAAAACCTAGCAAGTACACCGCCAGCAAGATGACGTCCGTAATTGATCGTACTATCAACCCTTTGTAACTGAAGACCATCATTTCTTTCATCTTCATTAATAGAAACAGCAGGAACTGGAGGATTCACTTGAATTTCATCTTTCTCTCTCATTATCATTCTCTTTAAGTGTGAAAACCTAGCATGTACATAGCCAACAAATTGCCGTCCGTAACTGACAGTACTATCAACCCTTTCTAACTGAAGACCATCATTCCCCTCATCTTCATTAATAGGAACAGGAGGATTCACTTGAATTTCATCATTCTCTCTTTCTTCCTCTGTCAAAACTTGCTCCTGAATAACATTTGAGGCAACCTCTTCCAAAGGCTGAGGTGGAGGTACATCTTGAAAAAGTCCAGGCAGAGGGATAATTAAATCATTATTTTCAACAGCATTATCATCTTGGATCATTTGAATACGATCTTGTGCAGGAGAATCTACACCCTCTACTTGAATATCCAGAATAGGTTGCGGTGGAGGTACATTAAAATCTTCATCATCAGCATCATCATCTTGGATAATTTGAATACAATCTTGTGCAGAAGAATCTACTCCCTCTACTTGAATATCCTGAATAGGTTGCGGTGGAGGTACATTTAAATTTTCACTATCATCAGCATTATCATCTTCAATAATAATATCGTCTGAAGAAGAATCTTCTCCCTCTGCCTCAATATCCAGAAAAGGTTGAGGTGGAGATACACTTAAATCTTTACTTTCATCAGAAATTTCTTCTTGGTTCAATTGAATACAAACACGTGCAGGAGAATATTCACCCTCTACCTGAATATCATCTTTTTCCTCTCTGCAAAAATATATTAAAAAAATGAAGAGGCTATTTAATGAGATAAATAAGCATTTCTGCTCATCACTTTACATATTTCATTAAGTTATACATGATTTGAAGGAACACTAGACATGAATGTGCAAAGTCTAGAAAAAAAAAAACTCTAAAAAACAAATTTGGAGAGTAGAGTTGCATGTTTTAGTTTGTCAAAAGCCTTTGATATATCAAGCACTACCACACAACCTCTGTAGTCCGTATAGAAAACAATAGACATTACAGATTATACAGGAAATGAACTACAAACATTCAAAATTATATTGAAGCAATAAAAGTGATATAGAATGTGATACTTAGGTCAGAAAGACTATCCCTTTATTCAGGATCATTTGAACATAAGCGAGCTCCAGCATTGAAGAAAAATGTCAATATTAATTAAGTCTTTTAAAGTAAATCATTAAAAGAGGTATTGCACAAGCTCAGTGGCATACTAACTCAAACCATTAGGAGGAAAGATTACATCAAAGTTTTCTTATATTCTTAATGTTCATATATTTCGGGAATCGAAGCATCCAGTCATATGCACTTTCAGAGATGTACACCCGAGAGGTGGAGGAGAATACCCTATTTCATACAAAGTTAAATTAGATAAAGTGGAAACTAAGGGCTCTAACTTTTCAGCAGGAACATTAGCTTCAAATTTAACAGAGCAAACAGATGAGGAAAGGCTAATTTACAGATGTTGTAACAGTTTTTAAGAGGTAAAAAAGTTTTCTCATCGAAAAAACCAAGATGTTCAGTATACTTTCATTTCCTGCAACATGATTTGAAGCAAAGAGAAAATTCACAAAGGTAATAGAGGACTGAAGAAAAACTCATTAGCAATCTAATTTATATAGACTGAATAACTTGAGAACTTTTTAACTCATATTATTTATCAATCTGAACAATTTACATACAGCGTGTAAAAGAAATGCGGGCTTTTTTTCCTTAATTTTTAAGGAAGATTAACTTTTATTCATTCCCCGAGGTTGATTATAGTTAAATATTAATATAAACTTAGCAAACAAAGTAAAAAGGACTATGTAATTTATGAAAAATATCTACAAAAGAAGATAAAGATATCCTGACCCAAATGCCTCGAGCAAGAGATAAGATATAAACTCGGAAACACAAAGGACATACAACAAGAGGAAGTTTAAATAAAAACACTTGCATAAACAAATGCACCGACGATTTTACACACATTGCACAATAGTTCCGGAACTATAAGGAGGCTTTCTGAGTTGTTATATAAAATAGTTTTTATAGAGTTCTTATAATCTATGAATTTTGTAATGAAAAAAAAAAAAAAAAAAAAAAATGGAAGTAACAAAATTATTTCATCAAGGATTAAGTCTCTAACCAATTTGGAAGACACTAAAGCAATTCTCAGAATCAAAGTAGAAATCATTCAAAAGATAGATCGCGTTGAAGCTATACAAGGCACCCAAATTACCGTTATAGCAAGAAGACCTACTTTAAATGTCGTTTCTGAATGTGCATGTGTGTGTGTGTGTGAGATGGTGAAAAGGAGGGAATGAAGAGAAAAAACGAGAAGAGAAAAGGGGGGAAAATAAAGAGGGAAGAGAAAGCCCTAAAATTAAGAGATTATCAGAATAATTTGCATCAGAAATGGCGTATTTATAACGATAAGGATTTGTTGTGAAGTACCTGGCAAGAGTGTTAATAATGGTTAGGACAATCTAGAATTCGTGTGCAGATTCTCCTAATAATTTGTACAGCTCATTAGATACAAAATAATTTCGCCTCCTCTCAGCCTCTATCAGATGCGGGGAGCCTAACCACTTAATGTTCTGTGGATTAAAATCCTAATGAGGACTTAGGGGATTTGAATTCTTGAATGATATATAACCTAATGATATGTTAATGGAAATCTGTTCCACTGGGGGAGGCAGTAACATTACCTAATTATTGCAGTAGTAAAATGACATTTTAAGTCAAGGACAAAACTTTGTGACGAAGTCCCTCAATTTGATAGAATGATTTTTCATAAATGAAATTTAAAAGTGGACTTAAACTTTTGAATATTTAGGGGCTAAGTCAGTGGATATATAAAACTTTGCTTCAAAAATCTGAACAGATTAGGGTAAGTACTCTGAAAAATAAGTGCTGGGAAGAAACCAATAAAATAAAATCACTTCAACATTCCAACCACTGAGCCACTATAAACCAACAAACTATTAACCAGGGTCAGGGAGCTGGTAAATTCACTACTAGCTCAAACTCGATTCAACTTAAAATTACAGGGTAATGGTTCAAAGCCCCTGTTCTGGAATCCTTTACTTTCATTGCTTACAATTACAAGTAAAAATATTTTTCCTTTAACTTTTTTTAAGGGGGGGATAGATTTCCACTCCAACCCCCCCCCCCTTTTTTTTTTTCTATGAATTACCTTTGCTTTAATAATAGAAATAAATTTGTATATTGACAATGATTCAATAGAAAAAAAATATATATATTTCAAACCTCTGGTCTTCCTCATTTCTTGGTGAAGGACTTCCATGAACTTGTACGTCAGGAGAACTTTCGCCAGGTAAATCTGGATCAGGATTATTCAACATCTGGACTTACTACTTCATCAGGAGAACTTTCGTCAGATAAATCTGGATCAGGATCTTCAACATCTGGAGCAACTACTATCCCTTCATCAGGAGAACTTTCACCAGATAAATCTGGATCAGGATCTTCAACATCTGGAGCAATTACTATCTCTTCATCAGGAGAACTTTCACCAGATAAATCTGGATCAGGATTTTCAACATCTGGATTTACTACTACTTCTTCATCAGGAGAGCTTTCACCAGATAAATCTGGATCAGGATCTTCAACATCTGGATTTACTACTACTACTTCATCAGGAGAACTTTCACCAGATAAATCTGGATCAGGATTTTCAACATCTGGATTTACTACTACTTCTTCATCAGGAGAGCTTTCACCAGATAAATCTGGATCAGGATTTTCAACATCTGGATTTACTACTACTTCTTCATCAGGAGAGCTTTCACCAGATAAATCTGGATCAGGATTTTCAACATCTGGATTTACTACTACTTCTTCATCAGGAGAGCTTTCACCAGATAAATCTGGATCAGGATTTTCAACATCTGGATTTACTACTACTTCTTCATCAGGAGAGCTTTCACCAGATAAATCTGGATCAGGATTTTCAACATCTGGATTTACTACTACTTCTTCATCAGGAGAACTTTCACCAGATAAATCTGGATCAGGATTTTCAACATCTGGAGTAACTACTACTACTTCGTCAGGTGGACTTTCGCCAGATAAATTTTGATCCAGGATTTTCAATATCTGGACTTACTATTTGTTCGTTAGAAGAAAGTTTGCCAGATAAATTTGAATCTGGAATTTCAACCTCTAAACTTCCTACTACTGCGGAAGGAGAACCTTCACCACATAAAACTGAGTCAGAATCTTCAATATCTGAATTTACTACTTGTTCGTCAGGAGGAATTCTGTCAGATAAATTTGAAATCCGGATTTTCAACATCTGGATTTACTACTAAGTCGGGAGAACCTTCTACAACTAAATTCTGCTCAGGATTTTCAACATCTGGATTTACTACTACATCGGGAGAACCTTCTACAACTAAATTCTGCTCAGGATTTTCAACATCAGGAATTACTAACAAGTCATCTGGGTTTTCAGGAGGTCTCAAATTTTCTAACCTCTCCACCCCACTTACAGCTTCAACAGTTAAATGTGATTCTTCTCTACTTCTATTAGAAACACCTGCAGCACCTAAGATATTAATTGTTACGTCAGGATCCTCCTCCTCAGGGATATCATTATATAAAGGTACGTATGTATGTGAAAAAACTGTTTTAGGTATGTGAAGATAAAAATTTCTTTCAAAATCGTAAGGATCAATATTACCACAAACACCTTTAGTTTCAAAAAAATTACGTAGTTCTTCCACAACCTGAAAATCTCTATTCCTCAAATACAATCTAAACTGAATCCAAAACCTTTTGAAACACAATTCCCTCCATAGTGTATCCGCTTTCTCATTAAACACTACTTCATTAAAGTAACTATCATCAGTAAAATCTATTTCATAACATAAATCTATATCATCACAGTATCTTATTTCCTTTTCTAACTCGGGAAGATCTTTAAAAACCTTAGATTTCCAACTGACAGAATCACTAATTACAATAGTTTTCGAATCTATGAATCCAAAAAAGAGGTATGTATACTTCCTTGTGGCAATTCCAGAACTTAGTCCCATTCTTCCCATAAATAAGAAGGAACAGTAGGTGGTTGTGGAACTTCCTGCAAAGCATTAATATATATATATATATATATATATATATATATATATATATATATATATATATATATATATATATATATATATATATATATATATATATATATATATATATATATATATATATATATATATATATATATATATCCTACAGTACAAAGAGGCCAGAAGCCTACATTTTTTCCCTTCCCCAGAGTTTAGGAAAAACCAATACCTTATTCTGGTTAATGACTGACATGACTCTATATCGCTAGAAGGTGCCTGAAAATGTGTAGAGGAAGTAGGGGAAAAAAGTGTTCCTGACTTTATCACAAATAGGAATGGGACGGATATCCAGTTATGATCCGACTATCCAGCCTTTTTAGTATCCGGCTATCCAGCCAAATAGTACTACTATCCGGCTATTCAGTCACATAGTACTAGTATCTAGCTGGATATACCGTAAAAAAATAATATTCTTAATTATAAGAACTAAAATTTTCAAATTATAAAATTATATAATATGCCATATTTTTCAACTTAATTCTATATAACTATTTTTACCTCATTATGTTAAATTAATAGATATGTTTTCAAAAAATTTATTAACTTGTTCACAAAACTACAAACTTGAAATAAAATTTAAAAGTCTTTTTTTTGAAAAATAAAAATAAAAAATTAATATATAATAATATATATATATATATATATATATATATATATATATATATATATATATAATATATATATTATATATATATATATATAATATATATATATATATATATATATATAGAGTAATGAAGGGTGGAGTCATCGGCATAGGAGTGTATAGGAGACGAAGTAATAGAGAGAAGGTCATTGATGAAAATTAGAAAAAGAGTTGGAGAAAGGACAGATCCTTGAGGAACACCACTATTTATAGATTCATAGGAAGAACGGTGGCCGTCTACAACAGCTGCTATAGAACGACCGGAAAGGAAATTAGAGAGAAGGTCACAGAGAGAAGGATAGATTCCGAAAGAGGGAAGTTTGGAAATCAAAGCTTTGTGCCAGACTTTATCGAAGGCTTTCGATATGTTCAAAACGACAGCAAAGGATTCGCCGAAAAGCCGAAGAGCGGAGGACCAAGAGTCAGAGAGAAGGGAAAGAAGATCACCAGTAGAGCGTTTCTTACGAAAGCCATACTGGCGATCAGAGATAAGATTAGAAGAATTGAGATGTTTCCAAATCTTCCTGTTAAGGATAGATTCGAAAACTTTAGAAAGAACGGAGGTTAAAGAAATAGGACGACAGTTAGAGGGCTGAGAGGGGTCCCCCTTCTTCGGCACAGGTTGAATGAGTGCACGTTTCCAGCAAGAAGGGAAAGTCGAAGTAGAAAGACAAAGCCGAAATAGTTTACCAAGGCAGGGTGCATGCTCGGAAGCACAAGTTTTGAGAACCGCAGGAGGAATACCATCAGTGCTGGGTAAACAGAAGGAATGAGTTTTAAAGACACTGAAAAGGATTTTTTTTTGCTCCAACTAGAGATAAGAGGAAAGTTATATCTGTTGCTCCAAGGCTATCCTTCTAACATTAACTCCCTTCATGACGAAGTGGGTCTTCCTTCAAAGGGAAAGGAATGTTGAATTCTAGATTCATTGACATAATAGTAAACAGGATAAAGTCATAGATAGAATATTAATGGTGAAAATTAAGAGAGTATACAATAGAACACTGAGGAATACCCATTGCTGATAAATTTAAAGGATGAATGGTGGCTATCAACAACAGATGCTACAGAATGACCATAGGAGGAAATGAAAGAAAACCACAGAGTGAAAGATAAATACCAAAGAAGGGAAGCTCAGAAATCAATACTTAATGCTAAACTCAATCATAAGATATTGATATTTCCAATGCCACAGTAAGAGATTCACCAAAATATCAAAGAAGATAGAATTTGAGATAAAACAAAGAAGAATCTGTCTATCATTTTATATAAAAATCATAATGCTTATGAGAAAATTTGAAGACTTAAGTGGATTCTAAGTCTTCCTGATCCAGGTAAATTGAAAAACTTTGAAAAGAAAAAAAAAGATTTCAAAAGATAAATAGTAAGTGGTTGTACTGATGAATGGCAATATTTTATGTACATAACATTTCTAAACCCAATTTAAGATACAATGGCATAAGTTTGAGACAGTATTTAAAAAACAATATTTACATCACCCCAAATTTCAGAAACTTACAACTGTGAAAGGGAATTCATGGCATTTGCATTTTCATACATACTCTGTAAATAAGAATTTATAAATAAGTAATAAATAACAAATAAACAATAATAATTACCAAAGTTTCTATCTTTGCTGTAGATTGTTTAATCCTGTACTCCCTGAAAAAAAAAAAAAATAATAAAATAAAATAAAATAAAATGTGAAAGTGTATTAAATTCATTAAATTCAATAATAATTATTTTTTCTTCATTATTAATAGTTTCACTCCTTAGTTATCTAAAGAAGTGGGAAGAAGGCAACACTCAGTCAATGGGAAAACTACCATCAAAAGTAGAAATTAGGGAATTTAAACGAGCTGCAATAATCAATTAACTACGAACGACTATGAAACTCATTTTTATGCCTCAGCTATACAAGAGCATCTCTAGCAGGTTTCTTGACCTAAAAAAGCATGCCCAAAACTTGCTTTCAATGCCTGTGAGGCATGCTTCAGAAAAAGAATATATATATATATATATATATATATATATATATATATATATATATATATATATATATATATATATATATATAATATATATATATATATATATATATATATATATATATATATATATATATATATATATATATATATATATATATATATATAATATATATATATATATATATATATATATATATATATGGAAGTTGTGTGAATATAAGTGTAAAATGATATTTGTTTCTGTGTCTATAATTTGATCTTCCAATCTTTCGACTAACAATTTAGACCCTCTTGCCATTCTACATAAATTCCTCTTATTTATTATATATATATATATATATATATATATATATATATATATATATATATATATATATATATATATATATATATATATATATATATATATATATATATATATATATATATATATATATTATATATATATATATATATATATATATATATATATATATATATATATATAATATATATATATATATATATATATATATATATATATATATATATATATATATTATATATATATATATATATATATTATCTTTACTATCCTAAATTCTTTACTATCTAAACTCAAAAATAAAGCACATTTTTTTTCCTTTTTCTAAAATAATCACTTCTGACAATGACTTCCCTTCTAATTCTCAAGATACAGCTGGTGAACTTATTTTCCCCCTTTCTCTAAGCAAATGACCTTGAACAGTTGGTGTAGCAGCTTACTTGTATCCTTGATCGCCTTGGAGATGAATTGAACATTAGATTCTCTTGACTTTCAATCCTTTTCCTTATATTGTTAAACTGTTTCCACCACTGCGTTCCTCTGACACCTTCTTACCTCTATCTTCTACTTCTTCAAGTCTTATACAAGAAAGAGCCATCACCCTGTCTACTGTAACGAAAGTTTCGGAATTTTGGTGAGATTAACTGGTTGAACTTAAGACATTTTTTTTTTTTTAATTTTCTTAGGAATGATTATTGCGTCAGAGAGGGGGGTTCCCTCAGAGTATGAAGGGCATATTACCAATTTGATTCTCTATCATGGAAGAATACATTCTAATTTCTTCCCATTCAACTAAACCTAACAAACCAATTGGCTGCAGGGATTCTGCCTTCACAAATTACCTTTTTCCTTAACTCTCAGAAACTTGATTATATTTATATTTCATCCAAGAATCATGCAAAATCTATTCTTTGTAATACTAAAAATACTTTCTCCATAGAAAAGTCAATAATTATCTGGTTCCTCTTCTTCAAACCCCTTTTGGTATTTTGTAAAAAACATCAACTCTAACTTTGCCTCTTCTTTCCTTCTTCTCCACTGGTAACTTCCCAAAGTCAACTCCTATTTTGCCTTCTGCTAAATTTCAACTCTTGGATTAAACATTTACCTCTAATTCTACATTAGACAATATAATAGCTATTCCTTCAAATGATTGGCACTGTAATTCTAAGGACATTATTTCTTCTTTCACTGAGCTTGGCACTATAACATGGTTTTGATAGTATCCTTCTTATGGTTCTTAAAACTTGTGCTTTTGATCTTGCACTATGTCGTTGGTAAACTATTTTGTGTCTTACAACTTCGACCTTTCCTTTCTGCTGGAAGTGTGCACTCCATCTTAGGTCAAGAAAGGGGGTGAGGGTACATTTCAAACCTATATCATCCTATTCTAAAGTTTTTGAAATTTATCCTCAAAAGGAAAATTTGGAAACTTCTAAATTCTTCCAACCTTATCTCAGATTGTCAGTATGATTTTCTTAAGGAAGGCTCTACTGGTGATCTTTTTCTTTTCTCTGACTCCTGATTTTCTGCTCTTCAAAATTTTGGTGAATCTTTTAATGTAGTACTAGATATATCAAAATCATCAGAAAAGAGTGGCAAAAAAGCTTTGATTTCTAAACTTTCCACTTTCGATATCTATCCTAATATTTTTTCTGGTTGTTCTTGAGCAGCTGCTGTAATCAAATCTTTCTACAAAGGTACTCTTCAGAGATCTGTCCTATCTCCAATTTTTTCTACTTTTCATTATTGATGATCTATCCATTGTTTCATCACCTACCCCCCCTCCTATGCTAGCAACTCCATCCTTCACTAGTACTATCATTTTTAAAGACATTCCACTCAGCAGTAATTAACTGATGCTAGAAAGGTGGTTTTAGAGCAGCTAGAACACCTCTCAGAGACCTATGACTTTGACAAGAGCAAGTGGTAAGCTCCTAAAATGTTGGCCCCCTACCCCCAACTAAGAATGAGTCAGGAGGATAAAAAGTAAATTAAATTTGTACCAGTGTTTTATATATATATATATATATATATATATATATATATATATATATATATATATATATATATATATATATATATATATATATATATATATATATATATATATATATATATATATATAAACAAACCACATAGAAAAAGAAGAGAGGTGCAATTTTAAATATTCTTCATGAAGAGGACATTTGATTTTTTCCCTTTCTGGTACTCCTTCAAATGATCTTTCCGTATTTCTCTTATTCAAATATTCCTGAAAATTCTCTTTTTGGCAATCCCCACAATGTGAATTGGAGAATTTTATAGAAACTACTCCTCTATCTTGGTAAATAGTTTGTATATAATCAGGAAGATCCTTTACATGATGTTGGTATCTCTCCGTCATTTTTCTAAAATAAAAAAAAATTTAAAAAAAATTGAATATTTATATTAATATATATTCGGCAAATCCCCAAGAAGGTTTATAATCCTATACAGTATTTACTGGATCTATGTTTGTAAACTGTTCACAAGGCTAGTAACAAAATTCAGCAATTCAGTACAAAATTTGTGTTGCGAAACAAAAATCCTTTTTAAAAATTATGCTGTAGAATCTCGCCTTACATTCTAAATTTTAATTTTGCTTTGTTTTAGCTCATAAATTTCCAATATTGTTGTTTGATACTTCTAATTTATTTATATTTATAAAGAGCATTTTTGCTGCTTATTTATTAATCATTTTTGCAACCAAAAATATTGTTTGTAAACTAATTTATTTGTGCATGTCAAATTTACTACCTATGAAAGTACTAAAAGTACCAATATTTCAGGATGCTTTTAGAAGTGTTGTTGTTTATGCCTGGGGAAAATGTGTAGGTCTTATGTCATCCTAGTACTGTTACGTTTTATTGAATGGGAATTTGCCGAGGGTTCCAGTATGATGGGGAGTTAGAATGACATGTCTGATTAAAAACTTTTGGAAGAGATGCAGATATTCTATTTAGTACGAGTCAATATTATAGTTCTGAGATTATATATAGTCACCAGGGATAAAAAAAAAAAGTGACGGAAAATGGGAAAAAACATCTTCACCTAGAAAAATATTTAAAATTTTGATATCAAAAGGTTTTGATAAAGGATCCAGTATAATGCCTCTATATATCATTCTACAATTCTTATATTTATTAAAAAATCCTTTAAATCATTTTTTTACTCTAGAATATGGGAAGAACGATACCTATGGGGTAAAAAAATTATTGATCTATTTAATATTAAAAAACAAGCAATATATATATGATTTGTAATTTCACTTTCATAAATCTATATATTTAACTGTGGTAATCCCAGGAACTTTTATATTTAATTTAAATACTGTGGTAATATTTAGCACCAGCAGAACAGTTTTTTTTATTGCACTGCAATTATAAAAATAAAATATACCCTATTTAAATGAAGCATGGAAGTACTTTTATTTAAAAAAATTATCAAATACCTAAAAATGTTACTATAAAAATATAGAAAGTAACATATAATAATGATGATTTTATGAATTTTGATAATTGAGATTTAAATAAATCAATAGACTAATATATCAATTTAATATCAAATGTAAAAATTGCATTAATGTACTACTAGGGGCAATGCCCTCCACACCCAGCAGCCCTGTGAGTGCTGTGGAGTAAAAAAATTTTACTACATAATATTTATCAACTATCTATTTTAAAATCTATGTATCTATCACTTATTCCTATATTAAAATATATATAATAAAATATATAAATTAAATCAATGTACAATAATTTGCATTATTTATAATAATAATATCAGGTATTTCATAAAAGTTTTTTTCCATGCATATTTAGGCTTAATTCTTTTAAATAATTTTTATGCTTATATTTTCAGTAAAGTAAAAAAAAAAAAATACTCAGCTGGTACTTAGTACTACCAACAAATTAATTCTTAAAATCTTTTAAATTTCACTAATCCAAAGGAAGCCTAATAATTAACAATAATAAGTGCGAACCTAGAAATTTTTACTAAAATTTAAAATGCCTAAAATAATTATCACTTAACCATTTACAATAAATCAAGTTAGATAAAGTTATGACATTTTCTGGACTATCAGCCATTATATATAACTTTTGCCTCTTAATTAAAAATCATGTAAAAAGCTTATTTATAATTTTCAACTTCCAAATATTTTTTTTTTTTTTTTTTTTTTTTCAAAAAAAAAAAAAAAAAAAAAAATTTTTTTTTTTTTTTTTTTTTTTTTTTTTTTTTTTTTTTTTTTTTTTTTTTTTTTTTTTTCTGAAATTTTTTTTTTTTTTTTTTTTTTTTAGTAAATTGAGGAGTGGAAAACAATTTTGTACACAAAAAACACCAAAAAATATTAAAAATTTAACTAAACTACAACCATTTAACATCATACAAGTTCAATGATATATTATTTAGCTTCGCATTACCAGGTTGCTGCATCAGTATTGGAAGGAAAATTAAGAAATTTTATAGCTATTTCTGAACTAAAAAAAGAAAAAAAAATTTAATTATACTAAATTATTAATAAAATTTTATGAAAGTGAATTAGGCAAATTGAAGTGATGAATATTTTTTTCTTTATTTATATATTTTAATTATTATATAATATTAATGTCAAATACCCAGCATTCACTAGGTTAGGCCTATTTACTGGTCATTAGCATACATTTATCATTTAAGTCCAGGTTAGGTTGTAAAGTTTATTAGATCTTACAAACTAGTATGACAATCTAACTTTGACTTATAGGGAAAATGTACACTAACAGTCAGCAGATAGGCCTAACCTAACGAATTCTGGGTGTTTCCACATTTAATGTAAAAAAAATTATTTAAATAATTGAATATACCCACTTTATTCCATAATATTTAATCTTCATAGTTTCAATATATTAAAAAAAATTATGTTTTTTTAACTCCAAGATCACTTTAAAATTTTGTAAAATTTCCTTGTTGGCTGATGCAACAATGTGGGGTTGTGTAAAGCCAAATGATAATACGCCAATAAAGTTGTGAAGTTGTACAATGTGTTGCAATTATTATTAAAAAGATTAAAGTTATCACTCTTAGTTAAGTTTTAATATTTTTTGTTTTATGGTGTACAAAATCGTTTTCTGCGCCCCAATTAACCATAAAAAAATTTAGGTTCAAGTCTACTTCAGGGAACATATTTCAGCGTAAAAAAAACTAGAAAATTTAGGGTAAAATTAAAATCATTTTGGGGAAAACGTATTAATAAATTTAATATTAGTGAAGCATACCTTAATTTGTTTATATATATATATATATATATATATATATATATATATATATATATATATATATATATATATATATATATATATATATATATATATATATATATATATATATTAAAAATAAACTAAATTAAAAATTAGTGAAATACTTTAATATCATTATGAATAAATTTCCTTATTATTCAATTATTTCCTTATTATACAAACCAACCTAACCAAACCACCTAACCTTACCTAATCTTTTCAACCTTCTTAACCTAAGCAAAAAAATCTCTCTCTCTCTCTCTCTCTCTCTCTATATATATATATATATATATATATATATATATATATATATATATATATATATATATATATATATATATATATATATATATATATGAAACAGAAAGAATTAAAAAATTTGAATAAATAATAAAATTAAATAATAAAACGAAAATTAAATATAAAATTAGACCTTATTTTGACTTTTAAGCTTCACATTATATATATTTATTTATATATTTAAAAAATTTTAAGGTAAATTTAATTTTTTTCAAAAGTATTGAAAATTGTCAAAATTTGTTCCCTCAAATAAAACTTGTGCCAAAATTTATTTCTGATCATTTTTTTTATTTATATATTTAGAAAAAAGGCTCAGTTAAACTCTAGTATTACCTTTTTTTTCTCTTTACAATTTGCAAAAACTTAAACTTGTTCAAATGTGCTCCAGTTTACATAAGAAAAATTATTTTTATAGCATATAAAGTCTAAATTTTAATTTTGTCTGCTTTTAGCACAATATAAACATATATACTAATGTATATACTTAAAGTATTTTACTACGATTAAAGTAAGCATAAAGCTTCAATTTACCTACCTTTTAGTCCTTACTGAAAATTACGAAATGAATGGGGAAATATTTAACATATAATAAAAGTTGAAATGTAAAAACTTAAAATAAAACGCATGCTATGGTAACGTAAATACTAACGACCCCAATAAAATAAACCAATGTTTCAGATTTCTTCAGATCTGCGCTCTGTCACCATAGTATAAACATAGGAAAAATATTACATAGTAAAGATATATACGTTAGTATAATATAAATTTAGGGTGTTGTTCCATGGACTCTAGCGTGACATCACGATTAAGCCAGATAAAGCAAAACTATCTTGAAAAATCTTGAATATTTTTTTTTTTATCATCTCCGGTTGGCAAAAAACCAGAAGCCTATCAATATCCACCAGAGTTTGGAAACTAACAGGTCATATTCGTTAAAGGTCGAAGGCGCCTAAAAGTGTGCAAGTCAAAAAAAGTTGGGAAAACAGATAAAGGAAGTGTGTTATAGACTTTATCAATAGAGAACATGTATGATTGAACATAGCGGTTAAGTCTGGTGTCAGAGAGTTCTACAGAGAAAGGATGAGACTGTGTAGAAAGACGAATAGCACGAACCCTTCTCAGTGGAGTAGGTATGCGACTTGAGAGGTATATTTGAGTAGAAGAATCAATAGAAAGGATAGTAAGGAAGAGGTTAATAAGAATAATATACAACCTCATACCTGAATTCAGAACTTTGAAGATTTGTAACGAACAAACAAAAAAAATTACATTTCAGATAAAAAGTCTAGCACGTTGTAGATAATTTGAAAAAAATGCTATTTTATAAACGGCAGCTGTTTAGGCACTATTAAGTGCCACATCGATATAAAAAAAATCAAAAACAAACCAACTTCATATACCCAAATGAATGAGAATTTCTCCAATATAAAAGAAAAAAAAGTATATACAATAGATAAAATAGTGAAAGCATATAAATAGTTTTTATACTCTCAAATTTCATACTCATTCATAAAATGCATACACAAACAAATAAACTAACTAACTTTTATGCTACCACCACCCAGAAACACATTCTATGGAGGGACCCCCACCCCCTTCCTTTCGGAAACCAGTACTGAGTTTATAATTCTGTGGTTAAACACTTTTCATTGATTTTAACCAATTTAACTATGGATTTTAGTTAGCTACATTTAATTCTAAAAAATTAGCGGATTGGTAAGTAACTAGGCTTCGGATATTTCATACTATCTTTGTGAAAACTTCTTCGGCCATTTTATGGTGCTGTTGTTTAAATGCTTTTGTATTTTAGAATTTTTATATTATTTAAGCTAATATAATTTAAGGTGTAATAATAATTTCTCTTTGTAATTGGTTTTATAGTTTTATTATATTTTTGTATTGCCTCTATGGCATTAGGTCATAAGGAAAAGAGGGACATTAAGGGACCACATGGGTTTATCGAATACTGCCCCAGTTATTAAACCGAAATGGATAATTTGCAAACCAGACGCATGCAATGTACAAAATATATGTATCCCAAACTTCCTCAAAAGTTAAAATAGTATTTGTAGTAGTTCCCTGCGCCTTATTTAGGATTAATTATATATAATTACGAATTTGAAATGTACTGTAAGTCAGGATTGAAATAAAATATATATGAGTAATTTTTAAGAAAATGTAAGTCACCCAAAATTCACTATTATATAAAAATCAATATTCTGTAAATGTCAATGAGTAAAAAAAGGATTGGGAGCTTTCAGATTCCTCCCCTATAGCTGCTCTACTTGCAGAAACTGGTCTTCTTCCCCTTCACCTCCAATGAGAAATTCAGGTTACAAAATATCTTTATAAGGTTTCAACTTCTCCACAATCCCACCCATTGTATAAAATTATTTTATTCGTTCCTGGATTTGCACTGCTTTAATAAACTGGGGCATGAGACACCAACCTTTTCTTGTTCAGGCTATATCTCTCTTACCTTACTCAGGGAATATCAATTCCACAGTTCTCTCCAGGCTCTGCAATGACACTGCTTTCCCCTCCATGTTTTTCTCAATTATTCTTTGGTTTATCTTTGGAGAAGTGGAAGAGGAGGAATACTTCACAAGAAGATCAGCAACTTTTCTTCAATCTTTTTAACACTTTTTAACATTGACTTCTTTCACATATTTACTGATGGTTCCAAAAGAACTGCACCAGCCTCTACCTCTTCAGAATATAATTCCCTCACTTTCAGCTCACTAGAATCTGGAAACTTCTACCAGAGCATTCCATAGTATTTACTGAATTATATGCCATATTTCAGGCTCTGCATTTTGTGGAACAATTCTTTACCTTCACAAAAGATTATTATATTTTGTGACTCTAAGGTGGTTCAAATCATATCTACTCCTAAGCAATATTCATACCACAGAATATATTACCATATACACTCATGTCTCCTAAAATTGTTAGTCACTCTATCTTGGTTAATACATTTCCAGTAGGTACCTTCACATATAGGTACCACTCCCAATGAAATTATTGATAAAACGGTGCAACTCACGCATAACCTTAATTCACTCACTATCACCTCACTAGAAATCAGAGAATCAGGTGGAATAATCAACAAGGTTCATAGGACTATATGGTAAACTATAAACTATTTTTTTTACCTATAAGGTAAACTTTTTGGATAATTTTTTTTATAACAAAATTGGAAAAAGACTTAAGGTCTGCCCCTCCCAAAAATATACCATTAAACTTAGAGGACTGGAAGAAATGAAAGGTAAGTGTTTGCATTAAAAAAAAAATAATGTAAATTTTCTTTACTGTTTAGAAAATATTAATGTTTTTCTAAAATGTGGTAAAACCAACCATCACACAGGGTTGGATATATATATAAAAAATTATTTTTTTATTTTTTTTTTTCCAGAGATTGTACAGTTGGGCAAGTTACACAAATTTTTTTTTTTTTTTTTTTTTTTTTTTATACACAGGAAATTTTTAAAAAATTTAGAGATAAAAAAATTTAAATTGTGTATCTTTTTTTTTTTTTTTTTTTTTTTTTTTTTTTGGATCCACAAAATTATGAAGTTATTTTGACAATGGAAATGCAAAAATTTTCATTTTGCTCCCATGTCTGATTTTCTATTTTTTCAAAAGTTTTTTTTTTTCAAATTGTTCCTAATTTATAATACTTTTTATCCATTTATATTATAAAAACTACTGAATTTTTTAAATATTGTTGGTTTTTTCCCTTTCATTTTTTCACTACCTTTGATTTACAAAAACTTTTAAAAAAAGTAATTTGTATATTCCATATAATTTTTTATATAAATATATTCATAAAGGTTCATATTTTTCAAAAATTAATAGTTATATCATATATTTTGATTTTTTATATATATATATTTAATAATAATATATCAATATATATATATATCGGCATTTTTTTTTTTTATATTTTATATTAATAAAAATATTTTATAATTAAGTTAAGGTGGAGTTAGACGTAATTGATCAGTAAATAACTGAATTATATATTTTTATAAAAAATTTAAAAATTGCGGTTACAAAAAAATGGAATGGGGAAACAACTCAATGTTATTTGAAAATGGCTATTCTGTAGTGCTTTCTATTAATATAAATGGGTAATCATTTATTTAGACTATCTAAAAAAATTTTAAGGGAAAAAAAACTTTTAAAAAATATTTATTAAAAATTGAAGACATGTATGGGGCAAATCTCATGCAAATTTTCAGCACATTCCCTTTGTCAAAATTTGATTTGACCTGTATTTTAAATTTTGATTAATTTATTTTTTTGTCCTTATTGCATTTATAATTGGAAAATGAAATTTTTTTTGCATATTTTGGGCACTTTTTTTTTTTTTTTTTTTTTAGATATCCAAAGTTCACAAAATTTTCAGAGGGTGTATAGTTAGGCGAGATCACATTTTTTTATTTAGAACAATTTTTTGTATAGGTCCTACCAAATGATTTTGTTCCTGTGCATGAGATTTTTTTTTTTTTTTTAAATTTCCCATGCACAGCACCAAAATGATTGAGTATACAAAAATATTTTCTAAATAAAAAATGCATAACATGCTCAACTGAACAGCTTCTGAAATTTTTTTTAAATCCAACCATATCTAACCAACTACAATCGCTATGATTCATCAGAATGTAACATTTTTAAGACACAAACTTAATAAAAAAATAGAATTATCTGAAGATTTCATGAAACCTGACAACCCCCTATCTGGCAATAGTACAATTTTTATCTGAGCTCAGAATGAAAATAATAAAAAGTTCATGGACTTTTACCAAACTGAGCTCCACACTAATAGAAAGGGAATCTTATAAATTTGCGAGAACTTGATATAAGGTAAACTTTGGTTAAATTTTGTTCGTTATATAAAAAATTTTAAAATTAGTGTAGAAATTGGTATAAACATTTACATCACATCCAAAACTCCAACAGGAATTTTTATTACCTTACTCATACATATAATGAAATAATAATCTGTGAATACAGTTGAAATAAGGTACTAAATTGTGTGTTTAATATATAATTTACAGGTACTGTATATGCTGAAAATCATTTTAAATCATTTATCATTGATTTTTTGCATTTAAAATCATTTAAATATATTAAAAATAATGTAGGCAAAATCAAATATTTAAAGTAATTACCATAAATACAATGAATACGCAAGATCATTTGAATGTTGGACTAGAAATTGAAATTAAGGAAAATGAATCTTTGAGAAAGACTTCAAGTATTGAAGAAGAGAATCTAGAATCAGCAGTTAACCTATTAAAGGTATTTTTATTATTATTATTATTATTATTATTATTATTATTATTATTATTATAATTACTATACTACTACTACAGGCATCGTTTGATTAACGTAGTTTTCAATGCCAACCCTGAGTTTTAGTTACCGCAAAAATTAATTAGCACAGTAAAATAATTTGAACTCATCCCTTGATGTGTGCAAAATTAATTTTGATAAGCATTTTCTTAATTTCCTCTGCTTGGATGTTTCTCATGGTACAAGAACTGCCAATTAGTAATTCGTGCACAGCATTGGACAGTAGACAGTCATCAGTCATTTTTGTGAAAGATATTGTTTCTATTGGAGATCTTGATTTCAAGGGAATTGACACTGAAAATCTTCAAGATCTTCTTGAGCTTGATCAGCTACATGGATTAGAAGTGGACAAAAAGGAATACAAAGTAGATAATGATCCTAAGGAGATTACTGTCAAAGAACTTGACGAAATATTTCAGTCTTTTAATGCCCTTTGAGAACAGATTTCCAACATGGATCCAGATGTAAATTGCATTAGTTTAGTTTGCCACGATTTAGAAAAGCAAATTGCTAGCTACTGAAAAATTTACGAGGAAAGAAAACTTTTAAAAATTCAGTCTACTCTGTAGAAATTCTTTTCTAAAAATGTGTAAATTTGAAAAAAGTAGATAATAAACATTTACGTAAGTTTCAATTTTTTT
>SEYY01019962.1:125000-169298 GCA_009176605.1 Armadillidium nasatum
TAAATATTCTTTCACAAAAAACAGTTGTCAGTTCTTTAGTGTTAATATCTATTCATTCTTTTTGTGATGATACTACTAATTCAGTTTGTAATAGTTTTTCTGCATGTGTAAATTATAACCCATCCATCCATGAACCATATAAAAACCACCAGGAATCATCCTGGTATGGATACGATTTCTGCTTGTGTTAATTCAAAGACAGCAAAATATGAACCTCGAATTAAAGCATTGGCTGCTAAAAAGCATCAACAAGTCTCTCATTAAAAATATATTAGTGAGAATACGTATGACCCATTTATGTTTATAAAATTTTTAGATGTACTAAAAGTAACCCATCAACTATTAAAGGTTGGCCATTGTTGTTATAGGCTATGTACTTCAAAATGCTTTAAAAATATATAAAATGCTCTATGATTTGATAAAATATGGGCTAATGCACCAAATCACTGACATGGCCACAAATTCAAAGTTTTGGAATTAAAATATACTTTTTCTATTTACTTTAATAACCTGAAAATAATACTTTTGAACTAAGGATAAAAAAAATTTTAAATTCTGTTACATAGTTATTAATTTCTTTTTTCTAATTTTTTTTTCTTTTTAACAAACTCTTCTACACCTTGTTCGGTTATCCTTTTCTTTAAGTCCATTCTTATAAGAATATCTGGACCCTCCCCAGTTATTTCCATTTGGTCATTTTCATTAGTTGATGATCTGTGCAAGATTTCATCGAAGTATTCCCAAAAAGCAAAATGAGTCTCCATTTGAAGGTTTTATTTCTTCTGTTTCTGTTAACATCAGAATGAGGTGGAGAACACTGATCTTCCTGAATCTAAACTAAATTTCCTGTTTTCTTTTATTTTTAGTTTTGAATTTATTTCCTCATGAAGCATCAATTTTATTTCATAATGTTCTTTTACATCAAGTGGAGTAAATTTATATTGTGGGTTTAAGTTTGTATCATTTCTTTTCTTTAATTAGATAAAAATGTTCCTTTTAATAAACTCAAAAGTTCTTTCTTCATTGTTTTAGCATCACTATTCTTAAAAGTTTAAAAAAAAAAAAATTTTTTTCAAAGGGTTGTAACATTCGAATTATATTTTTCATTAACTTCCATTGATCAGCTGTCAATAGCTCTAGGTTTCCCTTAGAGTTTAAGGAATAAATAATAATTGCAGTTTTCTGTTGTACAGTCTTTGTAACATATAGTATGCTGAGTTCCACTCCATTTCTATATCTTGTGTGAGCTTATATTGGTAGTTTTTGGGAGTACTGAAAATCCTTTAATATATATATATATATATATATATATATATATATATATATATATATATATATATATATATATATATATATATATATATATATATATATATATATATATATATATATATATATATATATATAGTTATATAAATAACTAACTATATCCTCTTATTAAGAGCAGACACCTTTTAATATATATATATATATATATATATTATATATATATATATATATATAATATATATATATATATATATATATATATATATATATATATATATATATATATATATATATATATATATATATATATATATATATATATATATATATATATATATATATATATATATATATATATATATATATATATATATATATATATATAAATATAATATAAGTATATATATATATATATATATATATATATATATATATATATATATATATATATATATATATATATATATATATATATATATATATATATATATATATATATATTAGACCAACATTGATTTATTGTGCCAATGCATGAAGCTAACTACAAGAGCCAAAAATATGATTAAAGATTAGAGTTTTGAGAGTAATTACAGCAGTTACTAGATATTTAAACCATGAGAGTACTGGGCATTCTAGACTTTACAACTGCCTGCTGGAGGATAGAAGAAAGGTGAGAAAACCAAGGAAGAGATGTTGTGGGGGCTGTGTAAACTACTGAAGGACATAAGTTGGATGGGATGGAAGAGTAAGGCTTTTTCACACCAAATGAACCTGAATCAGCCAAAAGCAAATTGAATTAATAAACATCTGACATGCAAGGACTTGGGGAAGTTCTTCTCTTAATAAATATATACGGTAGTTTAGGGTTATAGGTTTCCCTCTTCACACCAGTAGAATCTAGAGGAAAACCAGATGTCAATTTTCAGTATTTGAGGATGTGGATAGAAATACTTTTCCATATCAGTGGAGTCTGATAACAGATAGTTTTAGATGTCATAATTTTAACTATACTAAAAACATTTGAGTGAAAAATGTATTAAAATTAATATAATAAGAAATGCATGTACGAAGAATATATGAAGTAAATCACGCTTTTCAATTTCCAGTATCTTTGTGGCCAAGGTGCTAGATGTGAACTCAACTATGCACCCCACCAACCTCTTTCCTCTACCACCATTAGCTTGGAAAAGACTATAATTCATAATATATATTTCTGTAATTTCTGTATTTGAAGATGTACATCTCAAGCAATTTTATTTTTTCTTAGTTTTTTTTAATTTTATTTTTGTTTATTATTATTTAAACTTAATTGGCAGGGTTGTATTTTGGATTTTAAACCCGACTGTAGTTATGGGTGATTCATGGTAAAATCTATTCACATATAATCAGTATCAGTATCCATGGTTGCAGATTTTGAATATAAGGGGGATATCCTGTTCATTCCAAGTAGAATCTAAAATCAGTATGGTTCAATTCTCTTCTGTCATTGGTTTACTTAACTTCGAATTCTCGAATCATACGTCTGACAGTTTAGATGTTAAAAAATTTGTTACTAGTTGAAGAAGTGGTGAAAGAGATGGTTCAACTGATGTGAAAGATATGAAACTGTGAGTCAGATTCTTGTTAATTTATTTGGTGTTAAGGGGATCTTAGGACCCCATTAAAACGGAAGAGTGATATGGGGTTTCTTTAATTAAAGCTAATGTCTTATTAATCTGTGAGCTCGGTGAGAACTGAAATTTATACTGGTAATCCTGGTAAATTTGGAAAACCGGTTTTTCCCACTTTCAAGAATGGTGTATCGAGACATGTTGAATGATTTGATACATGTTTTAAAACTTTTTTTTTTTTTTTATTTCCTTTTTTTGAAATTTATATTTTAACATTTTCTAGCATAGAAATATTTTTTTTAAATAGTTAAAACACTTAATAGTTTTCTGATTTAAGATATTCTTTCTTTTCAGGCCAGTTCTAAATTAAATACCAAAAGCAAAGGCAACAAGAATAAGAGACGTAATAAAGAAAAAGAAAATAGAGATGACAAAGTAGAGAAAGACTCCAGTCCAGAAGGTCCTAAGAAAACTTACATTTGTTCAGTTTGTAATTATAAAACCAAGCTGAAGAGAGATTATTACAATCATTCTTTGACACATTCGAAAGCCAAATTGTTCAAAGAACTATCAAAAGCTAAGGTATTTAAGTGTTCCTTATGTGAATTCAAGTGTAACAGAAAGAGTAGCCTTAACAGGCATCTTTTAAGGCATTCTAAAACAAAGTTATTTAAATGTACACAGTGTTGCTACGAATGTAATAGAAAGAGCGACTTGATTACTCACATGTTAACGCACAAAAACACCAAATTATTTAAATGTAATGACTGTAGTTATGAAACTAATAGAAGGGGGAGTCTGAAGACTCACTCTTTGATTCACGTGGATTTGAAGATGTTTAAGTGCTCCATGTGTGACTATGCCTGTAATAGGAAAAATAGCTTAAATAGGCATTTTCTTATTCATTCGAAAACCAAATTATTCAAATGTTCTGACTGCCTTTATGAATGTAATCGTAGAGACAGTTTGAAGATCCATTCTTTGACTCATATAAATAAGGATTTGATTAAGTGTACCCAATGTAATTTTAAAACAAACCTCAAAGCTGCCATGAAGACTCACTTATTAGAACATGCAAATAATAAACTGTATAAATGTATTGATTGTAGTTACGAATGCAACAGGAAGAATAGTTATAATCGTCATATATTGACTCACTCGAAACCTAAAGTGATCAAGTGTCATATATGTGATTTTCAATGTATGGAGAATAAGGATTTAAAAACTCATATGCTTACTCACAAGGCTTTATTTAGGTGCTCTAAATGTACTTACGAAACGGATAAGAAAGTTTATTTAAAATCTCACATGCTGACGCATTTAAATGTGATACTGTTTCAATGCCCTCATTGTACTTTCCAGTGTAGTAAGAAGAGTGGCCTTAATAGGCATGTTTTAATTCACTCAAAATCAAAAGTACTCAAATGTTCAGTGTGCAGTTTTGAGTGTCAGAAGAAATCGGAGTTAAAAACTCATCTGCAAACACATACGAAGGGGAAGTTCTCTATATTATCACTTCTGAGCAAACAAACTAAAAATAAACTAAAAACTAATAAATATAAATTAGATCAGAAGAGGGGGGGGGAGGAGGAGACTAACGATGACAAAACGAATAATTTCTCAACGAATACTACAGTTACAGCTACCGAAGAAGTGGAGAGTGCCCCTCTTTTGAGTAATAGTGATATTATTAGAGAAGAAGTTGTGTATACTACTGAAAGTAAAGATATTAACTCTCCTTTGGAAAAGTCAATAATTTCACCTGTAAAGAGTGAAGAGTATTGTGATCAAGAAGTTGAGGTTAATATAAAAATTGAGAATCTGCAAAGCCAGGCTAAAGTAGAAACTATAGAGGAGGAAAGCATTGATAGTCATACTAGTGTTACAATAAGTTGCGCAGAGTTAGAAGAAGGCTTAATCCAACCTAATTATATAGAACTTGTAGCAGATGTAAATACCTCTCCCGAACGTAAAGTTGTTGGGAATTTTTCTAACATAAACGATGTTAAAATAGGAATGGATCCTACTGATAACGGGTATTATAAAGATGTTACTAACATTACTCTACATCCTAATGATGAGTTAAGTGATGTAGATGCTAAAATCTATCAGTGTCCTGAATGTTGGTATGAATTTGTAGATAAAATTCACTTCGATCATCATATGCTGACACATATTAAAGATCGAAATTCAGTATTGTCAGCCTCTTCCCAGTTTTCAAACGAAGTTGTAGAGAACATTGCTGAGGAAACTGTAATGGAAAGTCATCCTTCAAATGAATCTAGTATTACATCTGATTTTGAGCAGTATGACCTACAAGGAAACGAAGATTTCTTTACCAATGTATTCGTAAGAGTTTGTGAAAAACAGTCCAAAATTGTTGACCCATATGTAATTGATGATCAAGTGGAAAAAACTTATAAATGTGGTTCTTGTCTTTATAAGACAAATGATAAGTACCATTTTAAAAGGCATCTCTTGGTGCATTCTGATTTGAGATTGTTTAAGTGCGGGGAATGTAACTATGAGTGCAAGAGAAAGGGTGACCTAAGGACCCACTCTTTAATTCACACGAGTGCGAAGATGTACAAATGCTCAGATTGTAAATATGAATGTAAATATAAAAGTAGTCTCAAATATCATTCGTTAACGCATCTAACGAAGAAGTTATTTAAATGTAATCAATGTTCTTACGAATGCAATTTTAAAAGTAGTCTGAGGACGCACTTGTTAACCCATACAAAAGTTTTTAAGTGCTTCGAATGCAACTTCAAATGCAATGGAAGAGCTAAGCTTAAGACCCATTTACTTACACATACCAACATGGTGATCGAAGTGATTTCACCAAAGATTCATGGAAAAAGAACTCAATAAGTTTTACTCATTATTGTTGATTTGACATTAGAAAAAGGATGGACATGCCCGTTGTCCAGTGTCAAAATTGCTGTATAAAATGCAGAAAGAGTAAGATTGGAGAAGTGGATAGAAGAAGATTATAAATTGTTGGTAATATTGGCAAGGGAAAGATAGAAGCATATCTTTTTTGTATCACTTAAATTTAAACACTATAAAAACTAGAAAGAAAAATAATAACATTTTTTCATTCTTTTTAGTGCAATAAACTTTAAATAAATTAGCATTTTGATTGACGTTAGGGAAAACAGAAATTTTAACACAGTTCCTTTTAATTTCATTATATTGTTAAAACTTAAAAGGTTTAAGAACTGCAAATAGAATTTTGAAGTATAGTAGATGGTGGATACCAAATCTTTAAATAATAATAATACTATTATTATTATTATTATTACTATTACATTTTCAAATTTCGTTTTTATTTTTATTTTTTTTTGTTAATAAATTATTATTATATTTTAATAATATTATTTAAATATTTATAATATAATATTATATTATATATATATATATATATATATATATATATATATATATATATATATATATATATATATATATATATATATATATATATATATATATATATATATATATATATATATATATATATTTATTTTTTTTTTTTTTTTTTTTTTTTTTTTTTAAGGCCATGCCATTTTAAACCGATGAACTAAACAGAAAGAATGTAGTTAAGTTACTGTTTCTGTGCGAGATCTCAGTTTCTGGTCTTCCAATTAATGAATTAGCTATTTAGTCTCCTCCTTCTCTCGTCAGTAGAATGTTTAGGGTTCCTCTTTTGATTTGCCTTCAGTCTTAAAGGTGTCTCTTTAAGACATATTGGATATGCTTTTGAATAACAGTGGTTTTCCATTACTAATACTGTATATTTTTATTATTATTTCCTTAGTACGTCCTTTTTTTTTTTTTTTTTTTTTTTTTTTTTTTTTTTTTTTTTTTTTTTTTGTAGTAAGGAAAAAATCATTTTAAGTCCTAGACTTGTTACTCATTTTCTTTTGAAAGACATGCAATGGAAACATTTCTTTTAATGACCTTTCTAGAAAGCGATGGAGACAAGTGTTAAGAAATTGTTTAATATTTTAAGTATGAGAGAAGTGTCAGCAAGATTTTACATAAAGTTTTCTTTGTTACTTGCTACACTAATTTCTATGATAGCAATTAATAGATTTTTGTCTATTGTTTCCTACAAAAAGGTTTAAAAAAGACAAGTTTTTTTTAACAGTTGTTAAAAAAGCACTATAATCTATTTTCCTTCCCTATTATACTTTAGTTCAAAATATGATTGCTTACCTTTTTGAAAAAATTCATGTTATTGTAGTTTAGGTTACTACTACTGGTAATATACAGACTAGGAACAAGTTATTTCAAGACGCCCTTGATAACTTTCTCTTTCAACATAAACACCTAACACCAGCAGGTATTTGCTCTTTTATCTGTATGTGTTTGACATGGAGCTTTCGTTACTAGTCCTGTATGAACTGTCCAGATTAGATATATAACATGACTTTCTTTTAAACTAACACCCTGGTATGGGTGCCATTACTTTCTTTGACCACCGTTTCAGGAAATATTTTTTACAAGTTTTTTTTTATTATTATTAAAGGAAAAGTTCACCCTTTACGGGGATTGCTCTATTGAAGGAGGGTAAGCCTTCTGAAAAGTTGGTATGCGACAGATGGCGGCAAGTTTTAAAATTTGCAGGACTTTTTTTTTTTTTTTTTTAAGTTTGTGCTGCCCTACTGTAGGTTCTGTAGTTCAGATTCCCAATTAATAGATGGTTATCTTACTTAATACTAGTACTAGTCTTACATGTGTTGGAACCTTTTTGATGTTTTATTATCCTTCACTCGTACTCCGTATGTTGAGTAAGAATTTGACCATTTGTACTCCTTATGATCATGTGTCTTTTATTTTACTTCTTCATCGGTATTTAATTCTTTTGACTCCTGCAGAAATTCTAAACAAAATTTGAGATCTGAATAGTTTGTTTACGATTTAAAAACTAAACTTCAAACTTCTACATACCATCTTGCTTTTATGAACCAAAAGCAAATATTTTTTCTCAGAAGTTTGAGATTAATTATTTTCCCATGTCCATAGATAAATCGCTATTTTTATCTTCTTATTCCAATTTCTGGCATTATTTAGCTTTAAATGTATCTTTATCTCTTATACTGTTTAGCATATTTTTATAATCTTCAGCTGGTATCAATCTTCGCACATCTTTCACCGTTTTTCTCACCTCTTTGAGTCTTCAGTTACATCGATTCAACTTTTAAGTTCGTTTTATGATTTTTGTACTTGTGTATAAAAAAATATTAGTAATTCAGGACTGTTTAATATTATACCTAACTCTTTTAGTCGTATGATCATATTCTATACTCGTACATTCATATTATTTAGAGCAGTTGTAAACGATATATCGAACTTTACACTCCATGACCTAAATTATCGAAAATATTATTAAGTACAAAATAATGCAAATTAAGCTTTTTTTTAAAAGCATTTTAATGGCCGGATTTTTAGATTTTTTAATTCATGTGTGTAAATATTTTGATTTTGACTTATTTTCCTCTAATGTCTCAAATAATTTATTAATTTATTTTTGAAATATTTTTTTTCTTTTCAATTAACAGGTTTGAAATATATTGCAAAATGTATAAAATACTTAATAAATAATATATTTTTATAGTTTATTTTTCACCATTAGAAATTAATGCAAGTAGTTTGAGAACGGAAGTTCGCCCTATTTTAAGGAAATTTTTCTGTTTACTTTAAAAATGAAAATGTTTTTTGGATTTTAAACAAAGTTCTGAATCAGAAAGGTAGTTCAATTTATATATTTTCAGGTCCTACAACAAGGATTATTAGCTTTTGGAAAGAGTAATAAGATTTTGCTTAATGATTGTAATAATTAACCTAATTTAACTACCTCATATCTAGGCAAAAAAAAATTTAAAAATTTGATGCCGATACAATTTGTTTTAAAAAAAAAAAAAATAAAAATTATCCTGGCGTTCAAATATAGAATATAGACATCAAAACTATAAAGAACATAGATTTCATTACCATATATATTCTTCAAGGATGATAGATCTGTTCTTCCTACCTTTTTAACGCCCATTATATTTATTTTACACGTTTCGAAAAATTTATTTAAAATTTGCTAGTTCTTCATATAATACACTTTTAAGTAAAGAAAATATTTCAGATGTACTACTCTATTAAAGTAATAATTACAATTACTGTAACTACTTTCATGCTGCTGCAGTTCCAATAGAGAAGTGTAACAGTCTTTAAGACAGAAATCTCCGCTTCAGAGAAGAAGCTTCCATCCTTCGTTAAACAGTAATATTTTCAAGCATATATTATTAAAGACATCACGATGGTTACCACCACCACCAAAACAACATGCCAATATAGTAGTAAAACTCAAAAATTAAAATCACAACTTGCAAGTCATTACGAAATGATCAACATATTTCTGCTACGAACATGGCAAGAATCATACATTTTTTAAGGGTCAAGTACAAAAGTGTCCCAATATATCAAAAACACTTTGTTCGGACACCAACCAAGAACTACAAAACCTTTTAGTCAACGTGTTCAAAGCGATAAAAGGTTCCCGAGTCGAAACAATAAACCTGAGAATACATTATTTTAATATAAATATAATACCAAGACAAAAGAAAACCACGTTTGGACCATTACATTTTATTTATATGAAAAACTGCATATAAAAAATGAATTTTTTTCTTTAAAACTACTACTACCAATATATATATATATATATATATATATATATATATATATATATATATATATATATATATATATATATATATATATATATATATATATATATATATATATATATATATATATATATATATATATATATATATATATATATATATATATATATATACTATATAAATATAAATAAAACTAAGCTACATATTGTATTTATTTTACAATTTCACAATTTTGAAACGAAGAAAAAACTTTTTTTAATTTTTCAAATCTCATAATTTAATAACTTTTTATGTACGAAACAAAAAAAAATATATTTTTTTTTAAAGATTTAAATATTTAAATCTTTCAATTTACTAATAGAAATTTTATTTAACTCCTTCATAAGTTCCAAATAAGACACATCCACACGGCTTAAATCTTCAGCGATATTTTTCTCGACCAAAAAGTCCGTGACGCTTCCCACGTTCTCCGAAGCTACGAGGGCAAAAGGGTATCGATTCTTGGTAAAATGGGATCTAAGGAACAAGGTCACGTCAATAAATGCGCACGTTTGGTTGTAACATCTCTCTAGTAATATAGTTGTAGCTTTCCCGCTATTTTCTTTAGGGATATGAACAGCCAAATTATACTGCTTTGCCAAAGCTGGAATTTCATTAATGGAATGAGGACATTCAAACAGATTATCTAATGAAATATCGCACAACTTTCCCGTATCAATAAACAGAACAGTAATATATTCTTCTCTCACTGACAGAACTTTACTTCGATGCAAGTCCCCACAAAAGTACGATGCATAAACTTGCCCAACTTGGGCTTTGACGGGTGATGGTAAAGTTTCAAGTATCATATTTTTCAATTCCTTTTCCATCATTTGAAGTAAGGGAAAACTTTCTGCACTCTGAATCCAAATATATACGGAAGAGTCACAAGAAACGTTCGATATTTTTCCGTAATAAACATTTTCCTTTATTTCTGGGAAATCTATCTCTGCTACAAGTTCGGGGTTTTCTTTCGCAATATCTATTAACTTGCTGTTATCGTCATTAAGGTCATCTTCATCACATCCTACTGGCTCTTCCGATTCTGAGTACAATATCCTTTTGCTACCACACACAGGAAGCATTTCTTCCATAATAGGCTTATGAATTTCTTTACTATCACTGTGAAGAGGTTTTCGGTTTAATGAATAACGAACACTTTCTCGGCCAACAATTGCAATAGCGTTTCTTTCATTGCTGTAAGACGACAAATTTGCCATTGACAAAGAGGCTAAATAAGATTCGGAGTCATTTATCAAATCATGCATTTTATAAGAGTTGTTTTGTTCTTCTAAGCCAACGTTAACAATAAAGTCATCCATAGTTTCATTTAAGGTATAATCAATTGGTTCTTCCTTGTTAACAAGATTATCTTCATTTGTATTAATTGTAGGTTTAGTAATAATATCCATTTTTTTAATTTTAAACTTATCTTTCGAAAAGGTTTCAGCTACAGGTAAATTCGAATCCTCAAAGCATTCATTTACTTCACCGCAAAATTCCTCACCTACTGAACACGTTTCTTTACAGTCATAATCAAAGACTTTTTCAATTGTTTTCGTTTCCTCTTTTTCTTCAGAACGTACAGGGAAATCTTCACTCCTATTCTGCTTTTCGTATTCCATCTGGAAGGTAAAATCTTCAAAATCTGTTTCAGGATTCCTGCTGCGGCTCTCATCCCATTCTACATGCAAGCTGCTAAACATATCTTCAATCCCTAATATTTCAGCCAAAGATTCTTCTTCATTTAGTTGACAAACGTTACAATTCTCATTTTCAAATTCTAGAAACTTTTCATTATTTTTTTGGCTACTTTGTAAAACTGATTTGCATTTACTAGCTAATGAAGGGATAGAGTCTATGACTTTCAACTCCTTTGCTGCCTCCTCACAAGATTTAGACTGACTAAAATTAATCATAGTAGTTATCACTTTTTGGAGTTACTTTTCCACAGTTTTCTTCACTTTCAGGTTCATCGTCTTTTAAGGTACTTACTTCATACTCAAATCTCTCTCCATTATGATCAGACAGTCCTGATAAGTTTAAAGAACATTCGGCTTCATTTTCAATTCCGGTTTTAATGTCATAAGTAAATACAATATCATCTTTGTTTACTAATTTTACGCACAGGGGTACTAACCAAACATTTGTCATTTGAGGTATCAATTGTTGGCGAAAAAGAAGGCTCAACCTCTGGAGTGTTCTTATAATTACGATCATCACATAGCCTTGTTAATTTGATCCTTTTCAAAAATTTGGCTATTTTTGGGTACATTTTCCAAACTTCCAAGAAGTTCATAATGCCCAATTGTACTTTGCTTTAATATCCCCGTCGTGAATTCTCTCTCTTCAGGTGATAATTCACACTCTTGTATAGGTTCTTTATTTTTAAAATCAAGAATGTTTTCCTCTTTTTCAGAATTGGGATCACTGTCAGGAATCTCATCTTTGTGATCGAACGCCTCACAAATAAATAAATCTTCCGTTTAAAATTCCATCAGTAAAATACTTTATAAACTCGTTTGAGTCATTTTCTATTCCATTATTTTTACAATCTGATGAAAGATGTGAACAAACAGCTGGGCTGTTACGTTCTAATACGAAGATTTCATCCCTGGAGGCACTTGTCCAAATTTCTCCACTTTCGTTCCCAACAAAAACTGAATTAACTTTTTTTAACTTTCTACTCTCTCTATCAGCTTGTTGAGAATCTGTATTCTCCTTCAATATATTCTTGACTTGGACACTTGATTTTCATGTTTATTACAAATTTTCAGTGAATATTCATTAACATTTTCAATGTGCATTAAAATATCTCCTTCATTTCCCTGTTCAACATTATCGCTGCATACATTACTTTCCTCATTTGTCCTTCGTATTTCATCTTGTGGAAAGAGTTCTTTACACACTTGTAAGGAATCTTTACAATTATCATTGTAATCTTCCCTGTTAAACGATCGATTACCTTCATTTTCCAATAGAAGATCTATGTCATTCTTCTCTTCCTTCGCTTTATCAAAACCAAGAAAATCGCAGTCATCAGACTCCATTTTCCTTTCAAATTCATTTAACGATTGCATCGATTTTGTCGTCAGAACCTGCTGCCTCTCTTCACCACCCTCTTCTCTTACGTTACCGTCATTCTCATCAGAAAAATAAGAATCCTCATCCAATAGGTTTCGCATTAACGGGTTATTTTCATCACAACTAGAAAAACTACATTCACTACTTTCTTCTCGATATCTGGACATATGAAATAGCTCATTTTCTGACGAGTGCACATCATTATCACTTCCCTTTACTTCACAGGTGTAAGAATCTTTTTCGTCAACATCAGACTCTATTTTCGAGTTTAAATCTCCGTTACCTTCAATCCCATTCGCATCAGTTCTATCTTCATCAAAATGTTTGTCATCAATATTTATAATTAATTCTTCACTTGAGAAACTCCTTTACTTCAACTATGATACTTTCATAAGTGCTGTTTAGGGCTTCATCTTGAGTCTCTGTTAAGTTCGATTTCTCTAAAGCTTCTACAAGTGATAAAGTTTCATGAGCTTCTTCAAATGAAGAACTTTCTGATATGATTCCATGATCTTCTGAAGATGCTACTCTTTGTAATGACAAGATTACTTGATCCTCACTTTTATTATCGATGTCAAATGATGAAAATATAGCATCAGGAATCTGAATTAATACTTCCTGTGCTAATGAATGTGCAAATTTTTCTACCTTCATTTTATCGACATCAAAAACTTTAATCTCGTTATCCCTGTCAGTTTCTTCAACATCAACTTCTGAAACAGGAATTTCACCTCCATCAGTAATATCAATCTCCTTTCCTCTGTCTATTTCTTCAACCTCTGAAACAGGAGTTTCATTATTTAGCACCAATATTAATCACATTTTCTCTGCCTACTTCAATTTCTGAAACAGGAATTTCATTATTATCGCCAATATTGATTTCATTATCTTTGTCCGTTGCTTCCACAACTTCTGAAACAGGAGTTTCACCTCCATCAGCAATATCAATCTCATTTTCTATGTCTACTTCTTGAACTTCTGAAACAGTAATTTCATTATCATCAGCGATATTAATCTCATTTTCTATGTCTACCTCAATTTCTGAAACAGGAATTTCATTATCGCCAATATTGATTTCAATATCTTTGTCCACTTCTTCCACATCAACTTCTGGAACATGAATTTCATCTCCATCAGTAATATCAATCTCATTTTCTCTGTCTCCTTCTTCAACCTCTGAAACAGGAATTTCATTATTATCTGCAATATTAATCTTATTATCTTTGTCTGCTGCTTCAATATAAATTTCTGAAACAATAATTTCATCTTCATCACCGATACTAATCTTATATTCTCTGTCACCTTCTAAAACAGGAATTTCATCATTATCAACAATATTAATCTCAGTATCTTTGTTTGCTTCAACATTATTAGCTTCTGAAACAGGAATTTCATCCCCATCAGGAATATCAATTTCATTTTCTCTGTTTACTTTTTCAACCTCAACCTCCTGAAAGAGGAATTTTATCAGCAGCAGAAAGATTAATCTCATTATCTTTGACTACTACTTCAACATCAACTTCAAACACAGGAATTCCATCACAATCAGCAATATTAATTTCGTTATCTCTGCCTGCTTCTTCAACATCAATTTCATCACCATGAGCTGCATCACGTTGCCTCATTACATCAACATCCTCCCTTTCAATCACCATATTTTGAATGTTATCGTTTTCAGTATTTCCAAACACTACATTTTGAATGTTTTCCTTTTTCAATAACTTGCTTTTAACAGTTTCCAAAGCTTCTCCATTAACAAAAACATTTACTAAAGTTTTTCCATCTTCATTCTCCTCTAGATGGCCCGTTAAGACATCTGCTGATGCAGCATGGTTTGCTATTACTGACATACAAGCTTTGTCACAATTCTTGGCAGCATCAATTTTACAATGGATTGCTTGATGAGGCAAAGTCAGATATTTCTCTGGAATCTTGTACAAAATATCAACTGCAACAAGATCCGAGTTGCCAAAGTCAACATAATGAACAAGTGCCGAATCATTCTCAATGCTCAATACCTTGGCCCTATAATAACCCTCATCTTGAGAATATTTACATATGCAAATATCATTAACTTTAGGATTTATCAAAATTTCACCTTCAGTTCTAACATATTGGTCAATTTCGTTCATTAAAGTGTCGAGTAGCGATGCTTCTGCAAGATCTTGCACCCAAACATTTTCTCCTTCATTTTCAACGTAGGTAATTAATAGAGATTTATCAGTAAGTTTTTGCGATTCTTCGTTTTCCTTTTCAGAGGATGATACATAAGCTGCAACATTCTGAAACCCCTCAAATGTTTGGGACAATTCATCTGCCTCTTGGAGTTGGAAGGATTCATAAGTCATACTACATTGGTTAAGATTTATTGAGTTTTTGGATAAATTATCATCTTTTCCGTCTGAGAGCAGTGATTCTAACTCCATTTTTTGGTTATGTAGTCTTGAATCATTAAATTTTTCGTCATCGTTTATATTAGCATGATTTTTTTCGTTAATAGAATCATCATCTCTGTTTGAGAACAGTGCTGATTCTTCTTTCTTTATAATTTGTTCACGTCTTCCATCATCTTCTTCCATCATCTTCATTATATTTAAGCAATTCAACATTTAAAGATGTACTATTTTCAATAGTAATTTCACATGTCTCTTGAGTCAAGACCTTATCTTCCAAAAGATCGCCATTATTTGCTGCTCTCCTGAGAAGCAAAAAACCAGTCTTTTCCATTTCAAAGTACCCAGTAATTTCTTGTTCGATAAATGCTTCTAAGGTCTTCTTAACAATGTCTCCTTTCAAAATACATTGTTGATAATCGCTAAACAAAAAACAATGTATTGCTTGAGCTGGTAAACTCCAACAATCAGGGGGTAATGATTTAAGATCATCAAAGGCGACCGTTTCAGAATTTCCATAATCCAGGAACTGTGCCACACAAGTGCGAGATTCAGGATCAAAAGATAAAACTTTTGCTCTGTACCACTGATCGTCAACAGAATATTTTCCACAACAGATGAACCCTTCTTCGATAGTTTTAAGAGTTTCTCCCCCCTTTGCCGAAGACTCCAACAATTCCATAATATTGTCAATTAACTCAGAATTCGATCCCATCTGAAGATGTAATGAACCATCATTGTCTACAAAGGAAATAAACGCCTTCAATTCAACCCCAAGAGGAGGTTTAACAAACTCCAAATTTTGTTTTGGAACTTCGACAACAACTTCATTCGGATCTTCTTGATCATCATTTAAAATATCCTCCTTATGTGTCGCTGCTGTTAAACCTTTCACGTTCAACATAACTTCATATCTATTTTTTTCTCTTGACAAAACTTCCACAACCATTTCCTGAAATCAAGAAAAAGGAAAGGAATAATATATATATATATATATAATATATATAATATATATATATATATATATATATATATATATATATATATATATATATATATATATATATATATATATATATATATATATATATATATATATATATATATATATATATATATATATATATATATATATATATAATATGTTAATGTTAGAGAAAGTTTAATTAGTCATTAAGTTAAAGGAGCAACTACAGAAGTTAAATGTTGATACATCCTTTGGTAATATTACAAATAAAATCACACTATCTTTTTCAGGTAAGGATGACAAAATATCCCAATCTAAAAATCAACGAAACCCTGGGACGTTGCTACAACTAAAACTATATATCTGAAACTGTGGTTTGGGCGAAGCGATTTATTTTAATTACACATGGAAGGAAAAGTCATTGGATAACAAAACTTACAGTAGAATGTTGGGGACAGATAAACAATGAAGCTACTTAAACTTCAGCAGTTAGTAGTATAAATGTACCTACTATAACAGAAGAGTTTCTTAAAGTAGAATGAGTAAATGGAGAACAGAAGAATGGTAGTAGCATAGGTGAAGAAAAAATATTAGAAACAGTGTGAAGAGATAAAAGTTAATATTACTTTTATAAAATAGATAAAAATAATAAATCAGAGAAAAAGATAATAATGTTGTAAACGAAACTCTACACAATTAACAAACCAATCTTAACACTTTATATATGTAACGCTGCCTTACCTCATCAACAGAATCCACAATGGATGAAAAATCACTATTACGAGGAATGCATAAATAAGCCAAGCTGTGAGGTTCCAAAAAGGAATGAGGGAGTGGTCGAATCTAAAACAAAAAGAAATTCTTTATAATCACACCCAAAAAAGAAAAAGAAAATCCAATTTCTTCCTTGATAATACTGGCAAACCTGAAAAACTTCACTTTTTTTAAAAAAATTTAAAAACAAATTCATGATAAAACAGAGAAATGTATTATTACCTTAGAAGCAGAAAGGTCTTCTTCATTGCCATAATCCACAAAATGAACTTTAACTACATCATTTTCCAAAGATAAAACCCGAGCTCGATACCACACATCATCAATGAGAGACTGAGCGAGACAAATGTGTCCTTTCGATAACTCCTAAAAAGAAAATATCAAAATAGGAGAACAGAACATCCACCAGTATATATATATATATATATATAATATATATATATATATATATATATATATATATATATATATATATATAATATATATATATATATATATATATATATAATATATATATATATATATATATATATATATATATATATATATATATATATATATATATATATATATATATATATATATAATATAATATATATACAAATCTAAAATACATAAGTATTAGGTGTGTGTCCACAGTCATAACCGTCCATCCAATCACTCCAAACTATTCACCTTCACAAGTCCCTATACAATGCACAAAGGTTTCCAGCTCATCCATCCCATATCCCTAAGTTTCTAGCTCAGCATCACTATCGTGAACCATCCTTCCAATATATTTCATCTCACTCACTCCTCCTCAACTGCTACTCGTCCCTCAATGCACACCTTGACCCCACTCATCCAACCTCCCCTTGCTCCCCAGTCACAACCGTTCCCTATACTCACCCCTTCACCATTCTTTTCCACTTGCTCCTATCCTCTATCAACCGCATACCCTCCTCCCAGCTCAACACTGTCCCTCAATGACTCCTTGACCCCACTCATCCAACCTCCCCTTGCTCTCTCCCTACCTATCACACCCCCCATTTCTGATACAAACACCTTTTTAGCCAGTCTCCCCCCATTCATCCTACAATGTCCAAACCACCTCAACATGTTCTGTTCAGCTCTCCTGGCCATACCCCTTCCCCAGATACACATTTCCTTTATTCTAACATTCCTGACTCTATCCCTTCTGCTTATACCACGTACCGCTCTTAGACCTTTCATTTCGAAAGGCCTCAAACTTTTTTCTCTTCCTCACATTTAACCTCCATACTTCATTCCCATACATAACCACTTGTATACAATATTTCTCATTCATTTTCACTTTCACCTCTTGTCAACCTCCTCCTACTCTAAATCTCCCTAAAACTCTCAAAACCTTCATCCCTTCTCTTATTCCATACCCTATTTCATCACCCTCACTATCCATCCCCCAATCACTCAAAAAAAAATCACACCCAGATATTTAAATGAATTAACTCTCTAATCTCTCCCTCCCCATTTTAATTTGCAATTCAACCCTCATACTTTCACCCTCTCCTCTCCCTCCACATTTTTAATCCATAACACTTTACTTTTCCCCGCATTCAGCCCTAAGTCCAGCTCGTCACAACCTTTTACAAACTCATACACCAATACCTTCAAATACCCCTGTGTCTCCTTCAAAAGTACATCATCATCCGTATGCAATAGCACATTCGCATCCCACATATCAATCTCACCAATTTATCAATAAATAAATTAAACATCATCGAAGACATTACACAAGCATGTCTCAATCCATTATTCACTTCAAAAAAACTCAATTTCCATTCTATTTACTCTCACACGCGCTCTACTATTCCTATAAAATGCTCTAATACCCTCCAGTACCTTCTCCTCAATTTCATACTCACTCGTAAACCTCCCACAGTTTATTCATGTCCACTTTATAATAATCTTTTTAAAGATATATAAAACAAAAATACATCCTTCCACTTATCTCTTCAATCATTCTTAAAGAGAAAACCTGGTTCATACACCCCCTCCTTTCTCTAAAGCCATCCATTAATCCTTATCCTTTTCCCAATAAAATTCTACAGTACACTTTTCCCCACTACGTTAAGCAAACTTATCCCCCTTTAACTCCCACACTCAAATTTATAACCTTTTCCTTTATATAAAGGGACCATACACGCATCTTACCAAACTTGAGACACCTTTCCCATTACCTGTGAAATTAATCAACCTCGCTAACCAATTTACCACACTTCAACCAACATCTCTCTACTTATCCCGTCCAAACCTGTCGATTTACCCCTCTTCACTTTCCTCAATACTTTACCTATTTCTTCTACAGAAATCCCCCCCCACCCCTCCAACACTTCATCCTTCCTCCTAACCTCACTTTCTCACCCCACCTCTCATTACCTCCCCTTATTCACCTCCTTTCAAAATATTTTACTCCTTTCTATAAAACCCTCCATTATCTTATTTTCCATTCTTCATCTGCTCTTTCTTTCGCTCTTCATAACTCCCTTTTGGCTATCCTCTTCTTTTCCTTGTATGACTCCCAATCCTCTAATCTTTTGTACCCAAATTTTTTTCAAAAGCTTCCGTTTTCCGCCTTACTAGTTTCTACTATATTCACTTCGTCACACCACCATTCATTTCCCTCCCACCCTCCTCAGCCCACATAAATTCCTTGCACTTTCTATCAGTATCTCCTTAAACCTCACCCACACACCCCTATCTTCCTCCCTCTTATTTCTTCCCAACCTAAACTTAATTCTCTTCTAAACTGCTTCCCTACTCCCCCTACTTCAATCTTTCCACTCTACAATCTCCACTTTCCTCCTTACACCCCCAATCCCCCTTTCAATCTAATTCTAGCTTGCACCAAATAATGGTCCGAAATCCCTATAGCCGACCTCCTAAACACATTTACATCTAGTAATCTATCTCTTATCCTTTCCTTAATACATATATATAGTTTATTAAACCCCACCTTTGCCATTTACCCCACTAACCAAAGTCAGCTTGTGATTCAACATCTTATCATACCATGTATTCCTTTTAGAAATCTAATCACCATATATACTTCTACTAAATTTTCCCCATTCAAATTTCTCTCTCCCCACCCCAAACCGACTCCAACACCACTTCTTCTATGTCCACACCAGCCTTCACATATAAATTTCCTACTAGGCACACATTTACAACCACCTTAACAAAAAAATTTCATATATATATATATATATATATATATATATATATATATATATATATATATATATATATATATATATATATATATATATATATATATATATATATATATATATATATATATATATATATATATATATATATATATATATATACAACATGACATACATGTATATCAGCTTCATTTTTGTCATCATGAACAAGGGATTCAATTTTGGCAGCAAGATCATTAATTATATCTGTATCCTCTTTACGCTGAACCCAGACTTCTCTGAGAGTTTCATCATGGGAAGAAACAAACACACTTTCACCAGACAATAATGGAGGCTGTTCCAAAATTTCTGGGTATATATATATATATATATATATATATATATATATATATATATATATATATATATATATATATATATATATATATATATATATATATATATATATATATATATATATATATATATATATATGAATTGAATTGCTTCTTTTAAGCTTAATTTTTATTACAAACAGGATAGAAAATACTATGTGTCAAAGCATTTTAATTGGGTCACATCATGAAGCAAAAACTTTTTTAAAAAAACATGAAAATTTATGAATTTATGAATGATTTCTTAAGTTAAAAAAAAAAAAAAGGCAAAAGCCATAATAGCAGCCAGGCACAAAATGACAAACAATTTGGGAATTATATTGGTATTGTTATTTGTTACTGTGTCGAAGCTATATGATGATTAACTTGGCAGTTATGAAATGGTCTTGTAAAGGTTGGTTTGTTCTGGTAAAGGATTTAAACAATCGGCCGATTAATCATGTGAATAGCCGATTACCGATTAATCGGTAATGTGGCCGATTACCGATCATCTGCCGATTAATCGGTGCACCCCAAATATATATATATATATATATATATATATATATATATATATATATATATATATATATATATATATATATATATATATATATATATATATATATATATATATAATATATATATATATATATATAAAATTAACAATAGAATTTGATAAACATACTGAATTAAATTGGTGGCTGCATTTAGTGTTGCAAATATATGTTTTTTTTAGCGTAATGTTCTTATATATATATATATATATATATATATATATATATATATATATATATATATATATATATATATATATATATATATATATATATATATATATATATATATATATATATATATATATATATATATATATATATATATATATATATATATATATATATATATATATATATATATATATATATATATATATATATATATATATATATATATATATATATATATATATATACAATTTAAAAGTTAGAGGTGAGAAAATATAATTTTTATATACCACACTTCAAAGTTGCATATTTTAGGATATTGTCTATGTTAGAATTAACCTAAAGTATATGTATTGTTGATACTGTATGAAAATACTCTTTGTTATGTTCAGTAAAGACTATGTTCTATTTGGTAAACATTCGCATTCTCATTCTATAGATTGTATGGTGTTGTTGTACCACGAGTTATACTGTGTTATACATGTAAATAAAGGCCTAGGTAAGAACTGCTGTTTGTCTCTGTGTCCTGCCCTATGTAACATTTATATTTATATTTCCGCCATCATGACCAATAATATAACAACAGTCTAATTAGTTTAAGTCTCTCTAATTAAATCCTATTAATTTGACTAATTAAATTGCAATTGTGTCAAACTACAGCAAAGAAATTACCAAGGTCAAAATCAGGGTTAGCATAATAAAAATCAAATTATATAAATCTGATAATTTTTTTTAACATGATTTTTTTTTTTTTTTTTTTATTGATTTTAATTTTATTTTAAATGACGTCACTGTCTTCATATTTATTTTTTTTAAGTTCAAATATCATAGGAGATTAAATTTAAGAAAAGAAAATAAATTAAAATTAGTATAAATTTAAATATTTTGGGGGGGCAGGGGGAAAAATTAACGAACGTCCAACGATATTTTTTTGCCAAATTATTGAAACCTGAAACACACTTTTACTTTTCAATTCTGCCTTTAGATATTTAATGTAAAAGGCGGACGAGTTATATAAAATTTATTAATTTTAAAATTTAAATAGAAATGTGTTAAATTTAATTTTTATTTATGTACTTATTTTCTTTTGCAAGATGTACAAGACCGTGACGCAACGACTCTTATTAATTACATATTTCATTTAATTAAAAAAAGCAAAAACTAAACATAAGCTATCTAGTTTCTATAAATACATGCTTATTATATATATATATATATATATATATATATATATATATATATATATATATATATATATATATATATATATATATATATATATATATATATATATATATATATATATATATATCAGTCCAATTCACTTACATTTACTATTCTATTCAAAGCTCTAACTCTCTCTCTCTATTTACTAATTATAGAAATTAAGGTTTTACTTTTCTTCAAAAAATTTAAGTGCTGAGAGTTCCAACGATGAAAATGAATATTTTTTTTTGATTTAATATTTATCTTCATAATACTATAAATTAAATAACAGCACATAACCATAAAATATTTTTTAAAAATAATATAATACAGTTTACTCGTTTTCTTTAAAATTTAAATACCTTTAATTTCCAAGCTTTCTCGTTTTAAACTTTTAAATCCCTTCGCAGCTGCGACTTTTACTGTCAACAATAGGAGAAGTCTTGCAACTGTCTGCTTCATCTTCCCAGTTGGACTGATTGGCAGTAGATGAATCTGGTGAAGCTGTGGTTACTGAAGATTTACATTCAGGTTTCCAAACTCCCTCGCTGGCACTGTTCGCACGTTTTGGGCTTCTATCCATCGGTGAAGTTTTATCTAAATCATTTCGCCACAAATGGTTTGACGAGGACAATGATGACGAGACATTCTTGTGATCTTCGCCATTTTCAATTGATCTTTCGCGCCAATTCCGACACTGGTCAGACCTGGAAGGCTCTTTTCTATCTTCAAAGCTGTGGAAAAAAAAAAAACATATATATATATATATATATATATATATTATATATATATATATATATATATATATATATATATATATATATATATATATATATATATATATATATATATATATATATTGAAAAACAAAAAGCTTTCATCAAAACTGTCATTGGTCACGGGCATTAAGTTATGGCAGTCCGTTTACTATTTCAAATTAGCCAACCCCTCCTTCTAGAGGAGCAAGTTGCCGAGTAACTTTTCGAAACAAAATTTTTGTTCCTCCCTTTAAATTAAATTTAGAACCAGACCTATAAATAAAAACTCCTTTACTATAGAGAGACAGCAGACTGGAACGTAAAAATTACAATATTTGTTATGAAATTTTATAAAATTGATATAGATATGCTGCACCATAAATGACATGAGTTTCAATACTGAGTATGTAGTGTGCTATTAATTTCAACATGCTACAAACAAACTAAGTTATCATCAATATTTCATTCTGCTATCATAATTGTAAATTTGATAAAACTTCAATTATCACTAGAATATACCTTGTGTGCATATATATATATATATATATATATATATATATATATATATATATATATATATATATATATATATATATATATATATATATATATATATATATATATATATATATATATATATAGGGGAGTAGTCAAAAGGATTGCCTAATGAAAAGTTGAAATCCTAATGAAGTTTGAATAGAGCAATTGCTAAATATAAAAGCTCCCCAACTTGATCATCAACGAAAGAAAAATGTAAATAAAGTCTGTAAATATAAAATTTATCTTTTCTATTAAATAATTTTAATCTGTCCTTCGATTTCTCGTAAATAGTAAACACCTGAGATATTTGCATAAATAAATTGCCAATTAAGCACCTTAAAGTTAATGCAAATAGGTTTCAGTGAAAAAATAAAAAGTACAACAATTTGTACAAAGCCTGGTGGTTCATAGCTAGTGTATTTAAATTTGCTATTAACGAACTTAAAGCTTGGCGAAACTACCTTGATTTACGCTGTGGAAAGGACTTAGAATCGCACAAGTTTGATCCAGAGGAATCCCTTAATAAATCAATGATTTTCAAAAGACGAACCTGAAAGAAAGAAATAATAGACTTGAAATCGAGTTGGTTCTTGCTGTAGTAAGAGATGGAAACCATCTATTTTTACATTACTACTAATAATACTAATAATAATCAATCATCATACCATCCAGGTATCACCCTCTTTCCTGATAAAGTGAATTTTGACAGCTTCCCTTGTAATAGTGGCTTCAAAGCTCTTCCCCTGAATGTCCGAAACGAGCGAGGGATCTTCAAGGGCACATTTAATGGCCTGTGGTGGATACCGAACCAAAGATATGTCAGGGGACAGTCGTCTAACCTGCATTAAAGTAAAATGTGTTGAGGAATTACAAACCTACCTTTCTCCATGCATTAATCATAACAATATAAAAAGATGTAACAGCATAATAGTAAGAAATACACTATCAAAAACTTCTATAAACATGAATCAAAAACAATCACACATGAAAACTCTCGGCAATAATTCCTTAAATACCTGATTCTTAGATACAGCCATCTCTTTGCCCAAGTCAACCAATCTTAAATTTAGGAGATCCTTTTGTAAGTGAGACACAATCACGGCCCTAAAATAACAATCTTTCTCTTTCGAACTCGCGATCATAACCTCATCTCCAACTGTGAAAGGACAATGAAGGTTTGAGGCTAAACTGAAATCGCTTTTCAGTATTCTGTTAATAACCTGTAGAAGTGATACACAAAAATACTCAAATCACAACTATTAAAAAAAAAAGGTTAAAAAAATAAATAAATTAAAAAAAAAAATTTACCCAACCCCTTAATGTACTTCATATTTCTTACCTTTATATTTTCTTCATTTTGAATGAGAGTCACGAAAAATAACAATGGCGACACAACGAAAGTAACTTTACAGAACTTTGAGAAAATCAGGAAATATTTGGTATCTCATTCGACCTAAACATTTCTTCCATTAATATCTCTCTCTCTTTGCTCTTTACCAACGACAGGAGTAGGGAACACTGAAACTTGAAATAAAAACGGATGTAAGTAAATATCAGAAAATTTTTAATACACGATTATTAATACAAAGAAATTTAAGAAACAAAAATGAGATGGAAAAACTCTTAATTTTCGTAATGATTGAAGTAATTATTATTATTTTTATAATGAGAAAAAATAATACTGTATCTACATGGTCAGGAATGATTTATTACATAACTACAGTACTGTATCCTTTTATATACGAAAATGATATCTTAAAACAACTAGTCACAGAACAATTAAACAGGAAACGTAGTAAAAAAAAGGTTTTCACAAACAAAAACAAAAAACTTTTCAATGAACATTAAAAGCATGACAAAACTACTGACAATGACAACTAAAAGTTAACTCAATCACTCAACCAGTTAAAAAAGGTCAAAATAAAACTAAAAATTTGACAACTATCGTGACTGATGCCATACATCCCCAGCAAAAGTAAAAAAAAAAAAATTTTTTTTTTTTCACCTTGTTCTGAAAAATGAACAGTTTGCTTCCTGGGATTCCTCTCCCTCTTCAAGTTGTATCTTTGTGCTATGTCGTCATTCAAACACCTTTGGGTTATTTTATCCACAAGTTTCACCTTAAAAATTGGTGTTGGAATTCCACTTATTGTTTTATTTACTTCATCAATCACAGAAACAATATAGGTTTTATTTTCCAAATCCTGATATATATATATATATATATATATATATATATATATATATATATATATATATATATATATATATATATATATATATATATATATATATATATATATATATATATATATATATATATATATATATATATATATATACCAAATTATAAAGGTAAAAAAGGAAGGGCAATCGTCAACCCACACTTATTAAATCTCTTAAATTGTTGAGCAAAAAGAAAACTTAGTTAACTTTTAAGAGAATTTAAGATAATTATTTTTTAACAAGTAAAGAAAAAAGCAAGGAACCATTTAGCAGCACCGAAATGCCAAACAATGTTACCTTGGAAAATTTGAGGATACTGAACAGGATACCGAGATAAGATGACTGGAGGAACCCAGAGAAGAAAATGGTTTAACAGGATAAGGAGCACTGGAAGTTAAGAAACGATCAAAAATGTTTGATTCATTTTCCAAGATGATCAGCGGATACAAAATCGCCAGCTATACGACCGACCTGAGGTCATTCTGAATAGAGAAATGATAGGAGGCGAGTGCATCAACTGTTTTGAGAATTAGAGGAAAGCCATTAGTAATGGTGAACACTGAAATCACAATGATGATTACAGAAAAAAGGAGAAGACTACAGAAAATGCTTATTTCTTTAATTTAGTAATTGAAGAATTTATAATACTCAGTAGAATGTATTTTAATAAACTGGCAAAAAATAGAAAACTAAAGACTCCAAAACATCGTTGGGAGCATAAGCACAACAATTCTGGGAAACTTTAGGAGAAAAAATAAAGATTTGCTCATCAGAGTGCTCGAATACCTGAATTTCACTACATAAAATGAGATGAGGAAGGGCAAGAAAGGTAATGTAACAAAGAGGAAATTAAAAACCACCACAGTTTCAAAAATTAATGAAATAAAAAAATGGGAACACCAAAACAGCTGGCAATTCCATGGTGGCAACCTAATCACAGGAGACCATCAACTCAAGTGAGGATGGGGAAGGAGTAACTGTGGGGCTATTTTTGGAAGCCATAACTCTTGGTTTCTTTGAGACAACATACATTGGCGCCATTTTTTGTGTGTAAGTTTTGTGATGTGCGAATAAAGGACCAAATACTGGTCACCTATATAACTCCTTTGTCAGAAGGAAATGGAAATAAGAGCGAAAGGCATCAAAATGCAATGGAATGTTTCCTAACACTCCACCCATATTCTTAATAAGGGGAGATTAACCATCCTGAAGACAATGCTATATATATATATATATATATATATATATATATATATATATATATATATATATATATATATATATATATATATATATATATATATATATATATATATATATATATATATATATATATAACACCAAATATACTATGTATATGTAATAATAATAGAATATAAAGTTTAAAAAATCTTTCACCTTTATTAAATTAAAAAAAAATTAATTTTAGATTTTAGCATTTTTATAATTTTCAATTGTATGAACTAAAAATTCTTTATAATGACCAATAAAGTTCAAATGTTTTATCTTACATATTAAAATTATCCAAATAATTCATTTTATTTTTTTTTTTTGCATTAGGGTGGGGGTAGGGGGGAATTTAAACGTTAAACTTACAAAAACCTCGCTTGAACCAATTTTAAGATCTTCAACTTCATCAAGGATACAAGGAATAGCTTGTGAGGGTATTTTGTTTAATAGTGAAAAGGGTATTTCTTTAATGTTTTCAAGTTTCGTGTGCTCTTCTTCATTACCAAAGTCAACATACAAGACCTATAAAATAAAAAATGAAAATATTTTTAAAAAAAAACTGCTTTTACAATGTAACAGTTATATTCAACAAAAATATACTGAAAATAAATCTCTCTCTTTTACGATTTACAACGTAAAAACCTTTGTTGTAAAACCAGAGTTGCAAAATTTTATGTATAAAAAGACATGTTTATTATTATAAATTTGCACATACCTTTTTAGCATCAACTATAATTTCAGTAGGTACTTACCGTGACTCCCCCATGAAGAGAGTCTGTCATTAATCCTCTGTAATAGTTTGAATCTTCTGAATACAATGCAATACAAGGACATCCATGAAAACGATTTTGTCCCACATTAGCTCTTCCACCTTCAACAGCAATTTCCCTCTGTATTTCCATTATTTTACTCAAGTTTTTTGAAAGCTGTACGTATACAAGACTCGAATTTTCACTAATATAAGATACGATAACTTCATCTCCACTATTCAATTTTTCTCTGTCATATATGTTTAGGGAAATCAATTTAGCAATGGAGTAATTCTCCAAGAAGAGATTAACATTGAACAATAAATCTTTGGTTCTAGAACAAAAAGTTACTTTCATCACTTGTTTCTCAACAAGGTTTCGAAAATTTTTTACCATTTGAGTACTGTGTGATTTTGGTAAGCCATCAAGGCGACATCTTTCAACTAAAATAGGAATATCCAGAAGGTCTTTAAGTATTTTCCAAACACTGCTTACAGGAATTTTCTCCTCAGATCCCAAATCCACAAGGTATACATTCAAAGTTCCCTGGAGATACTCTTCGAATTCCAACTACTATACCTCGCCACAATTTCTGATTGAATGTGCACAATACACATTTTCCTAACTCGACAACAGACAAAGATTTTAGACTAGACAAACAAATATTGTCAAGTTTTTCTTTTAATTTTTTCTCTAGTTGTTGATTTGAAAACAGCTTAATGGCAAATTTCCATGGTCCCCCCTCAATGCAAGATACCTGACAACTATCACTAAACCCTTCTTTGATGTGAGTGCTAATAAATCTAAGACACTCTTCCTTTTCTTCTTCTGCAGTATTATATGGGGCAGTAGGCATATTATCCATTGTAACAAAATTCCTCTTGTTTTGGCATAAAGTAGGAACATTGGTTTCCTGCATACATTGGAAAGTTGTTATTGGAACTGAAGGAAAAGAGCATGATTGTGAAGGCACCAGAGGAGAAATATAGCGTTCTGTGCCATACAGGAAACTATTTTTAGAATATTCATTAGCTATGAACGGACTCTGCGTTGGCTCACCAGGTACAAAGGGTCTATTGGTTAACTCACCAGCCATGAAAGGAGAATTACAACTTAACAAAGGAGAGAGGCCAGGAAAAGATGGTGTAATGTGAGCCATTCCACATTGAAACATAGTTTCGGCCAATAACTGACCTTGATCCCCAGGTTCATAAGGTCCTGAATACGGATACTTTGCCATTTTCTCTAAAAACAGTTCCAGTAACCAATTTCTGAAGTAATTGGTCTCTAAGGGCTTTGATGCAAGAACCTGACCACGTATTGTGGCATAAAGGTGATACATCAGCTAAATAAAAGATTTCAGAACATTTCGGTATTTCCAAAAGGCTTTGAGGGGCAACATAAAGACAGCTTAATGATACATCACGATTCCAAAGACATTCATCAATTATGTGAACATTCAAAGATCCACTACTCCAATTTCGATTATCTGGAAAAAAAATATATAGAGCTTAAAATATATTAGGAATCTTCAGATGCTAGATTAGAATTTTTTTTTTTTTTTTTTTTTTTTTTTTTTTTTTTTTTTTTTTTTTTTTTCAATCAGAGCCAGAATCTTATTTTTTTATTTTTTTTTTTCCTACCCAGAATCAGAAGTTTCTATCACCCTGCTAATATATATATATATATATATATATATATATATATATATATATATATATATATATATATATATATATATATATATATATATATATATATATATATATATATATATATATATATATATATATATATATATATATATATATATATATATATATATATATATATATATATATATATATATATATATATATATATATATATATATATATATATATATATATATATATATATATATATATATATATATATATATATATATATATATATATATATATATATATATAGTGAGTTTGGCAAAGTGGCAAACGAATTTCAATAGCAATAAATGTAAAATGCTTAAAACTTTTATTCCAAGTAAAGATTTTATTTCTAACTAAAATGGGAAATAGCTGGAAACTGTAGACAAAGAAATGGACTTGGCTGTGGTTAATAATAGCAATTTTTGAACGTCCAGGTAATACTTCCAATCCAGAAATATATATAAAAGGAACTATCTCTATAATAGTTATCTCTATATTATTATTGTTATTATTATTATTATTATTATTATTATTATTATTATTATTATTATTATTATTATTATTATTATTATTATTCTCTATATTATGAAATCAAATACTGTGCCTAAGTTTAAACTCCCTTTCCCAAGAAGGGTTTTTCTTTAATCAAACTTATTTTGGGTTCGAAGATAACTCAGCGGTAGAGTGTCGAGTATGTTGTTCTCAGACGCAACATCCGGTGGTTCGACCCCGGAGGAGGAAAGCTTTCTTTGTCTTCCTGTAATTGTTCTATATCTTCCAACAAAGGAATTGTTATATTAAAAAATAATTTGTGGTTTTGCAAATAAGAGTTAAGAAATATATTGCTTGAAAATGAGATATAATTTTGAGTGAATGTAACTAACGTTTATAAATTTTTTATGCGTCAACGCCATCGAAAACACAGTTAAATTTGTATACAACCACATGCTAAATTATTACTGTAGATTCTAAATACCTAAACTGATTTTCAAAATTAAAGTAACTGCCCTGTTTCTAAACATCCATTTTCTCTATTTTTTTTTATTTTTATTTTGCATATGAAAATCAATTCAATAAATAAGCTAGTACTAGAAAATAACTGACAAAAACCCTTACCTCTATTCCATTTTAAATTTGAAATATACTGACAGCATCACGATTGGCGATAAACTCCCTCAAAAAAAAAAAAAAAAAAAAAAAAAAAAAAAAAAAAAAAAAAAAAAAAAAAAAAATTTCTAATTTTTCTATATTTTTGTAACATTTAAAAAAAATTTAGATTTTAGAATTTGATAAATATACTGCTGCAGTATATAAGTTACCATTTGATGCTGCCATAAAAACTTAGCATTTGTGGCTGCCAAGATACAAAAGACCCCATTCCTAAGTGTATTAAAATAATTACATATAAAGTTCCATATCAAGCAAAATTAAATTAAAAATATGAAAACATTTATTTCTTTAAAATAAGATATATATATATATATATATATATATATATATATATATATATATATATATATATATATATATATATATATATATATATATATATATATATATATATATATATATATATATATATATATTATTATTATTATTATTATTATTATTACATATAAAACTTTTGATCAAGCAAATGAAACTAAAAATATATAAAATACATTTGCAATTTCTGACAAATTTTTTTTTTATTTTCTACATTTTGCATTTTGTTCTTTTTTTCTTTTTAAAAAAATAAACAAAAAAAAAATTAAAAAAATAAAAGTTGATTTATCAGGTATAATATATACTTTTCAGCTTACATGATCATATCATGTATTCAAATATTTTCAAATGAACTATTTTGAATTTATTCACCCTGTATTTCCCACATTCAGTAAAATTTAAAACATTTGTATAGCATGTATTACAATTTTAAAATTGATTGAGTTGCTTTTATTTCTCACTCTCAAGCCTCAAAAGGTAATACTGTTCTTCGCTAATATATTTTGAAATAACAACCAAGAAAATAATCCAACCAATGATTTTGACCATAATTAATATTCTTAGGTCAGTAAAATTGAGTGCTTTAAAATATAATCATTTATTTGAGATTTTTAATTAAAGAGCCAGAAATGCTCTATGAAAATAAATTCGGTAAATTTTCTATTATATATATATATATATATATATATATATATATATATATATATATATATATATATATATATATATATATATATATATATATATATATATATATATATATATATATATATATATATATATATATATATATATATATATATTTGAACTCCTTATAAAATGAAATCTACATCTATTAACCATAATTTTATTTTGCATTATTATGCAATTTCAATTTCAATACATGACAATATAAAAAAAAAAAAATTCTATTTTAAAACCTACCAGTTATTTGAATTCTATGGAAAAATTGCGTAGAATGGACAGTAGTGTGCACAACAGCAATTGTGCCTATGTTAATCTGTGTTATGGGTAGTTTCATAAGTGGGAGACTAGCTCGACAAATTTGAACAACCTGAGAAAAAGCATATAAATAAGAGTTGCGATAAAACAAGAGAGTTCAAATATTCTAATCTTTTTATATGTGCCCGTCTATTTAATTAATAAATCGAAAGGTAATGTGTAACCTCGCTTAACAATTTTATTCTCTAAAATCTTACAAAAATAATTTTCAATACAGATTGAATATAAATAAATATTTATGCAAACAATATTCACAAATATAAAAATTATAAAAATCATTTTCCTTCATTCAATTTCATTCCTTTTAATTCAAATGAAATTTCAATATTAATTAAAACATTAATTAAATGATTCAATAGTCTTATGAAACATCAGAAAAATCCAAAAACATGCCTTGCTGAACATAAAGCAAATTTTTTAACGTATCTGGCACGAGGGTGATAAGACTTGTTAATTTTCTATTTTTATAAAATGTAATAAAATAGACATTTTCTATAATTCATTTGTGTACAAATCTTCTTAATAAAAAATCTACTCACCCTCTCCTTGATGCACTGGCTGCTTTCTGCGATCTGAAGCTGTCCCAACAATTTTATGATAGGGCCATCATCTATCAGATCCAAAACTACCATTTTCTCATTTGAAAAATTAGCCAAATTCATTATTATACTAGTTTTCACTCAGGACTCAAAAATAACCAATACTTGGGGGAAAAAATAAATATATATATATATATATATATATATATATATATATATATATATATATATATATATATATATATATATATATATATATATATATATATATATATATATATATATATATATATCATGGGTGAAATGAAAGGGATTCTTAAAATATTATGTATCTGGGTCTCCTAATAAAAAATAAAATACTAATAGTAAATAGTCATTGCATAATTCCTAATGGAAAATGAATTATTGTGCTATGCTAAGCTTGACATATATTGAAAATAAAGTGTATGTATTGGAATAAAGGTCATTTAAAGAATACAAATATCTATTTAAAATTCTAACTTACAAAGCTAGATAAAATTTATCTAATATATATATATATATATATATATATATATATATATATATATATATATATATATATATATATATATATATATATATATATATATATATATATATATATATATATATATATATATATATATATATATATATATATATATATATATATATATATATATATATATATATATATATATATATATATATATATATAATATATATATATATATATATATATATATATATTATATATATATATATATATATATATATATATATATATATATATATATATATATATATATATATATATATATATATATATATATATATATATATTCATCTGTTGGGTTATATCCTCTAACCCACAACCTGTGAGATCTTGAGAAATATTTAAGTTATCAATTATTTTTAAATTTACCATTTAATTAACATTCATTTTTTATAAATGACAATTTTAATATTTCTCCACCACACAAGTTAGGGTATGGAGTGAAGTCCCCCATGGACAAATGTTTCTGTATGATGCAATCAAATCAATTTTTATTTGTAATATATATATATACCTTTACCTTCCTTTTTTACCTTCTCACCCCCTGACCACCCCATGTTGAGGCGGCCACACTTCGCTAATGAAGCTTCCTGCCGCAGTCGGTCTCGTCCAGAGATCCTTCAAAGAAGTGATGCCCCAGAAGATTTTGGGGCGAGAGTTGGAAGGACAGCGTAATAGAAAGTGTTTCACGGTCTCCGGGGCCATTCCGCATCTAGTACAGGTGGGAGATGCTGCCTGGTTTATTTTGAATTTGTGTTTGTAATGTTGTAGGTTTGGGTGGTGCCCGCATCTCAATCTTGCAAGTGAGGTTTGTAAGTGTCTTGGGAGGTTGTTGAAGTCGGGGTTTATTTCAGGGGGGGGTTCGTTTAGTGTGTTGTTTGGAGGTCTGTTGATCAAGTATGAATGTGTTAGTTGAGTGTGTATATGTTTGGTTGTTGTGGTATTGGGGGGAGGAGGGGGGATGTGATTTAGGATCTGTTTGTAAAAGGCGCCGGTGGACGATGGAGGGTGTGTTAGTCTCTGTGGGGTAGGTTGGAGGAGAGTATTGTGACATGGGTGAGTGGGTAGACGTGTTTTGCATAAAATTGGGTGCCTATCATTTCGAGGTGATTCCTTATAGGTAGTATCTTGGTTTCGTTATGTAGGTGTTGTTGAGGGGTTGTGCGTGTGCAGCCGGTGATGGTGCGAAGGGCTTTATTTTGAGTTATTTGGAGTGTCTTTAAGTTTTTGTCGGAGAGCAGAGGGTGCCAGACAGGGGAGGCGTAGTTAATGGTGGGGCGTATAAATTGTTTGTAGATTGCAATTGAGGTTTGTATGTTGTTGTTTATGTCTGTATTGGCCACTGTTTTGAGGATGTTGAGTTTTCTGTTTGCGGCTGAGGTGGTATTTTGAATGTGCTTGGAGAAGGTGAGGTGAGTGTCAAATGTTAGGCCGAGAATTTTTGGGGTTTTGTTGAGGGGTATGGGGGTGTTGTTTAGTATATATATATATATATATATATATATATATATATATATATATATATATATATATATATATATATATATATATATATATATATATATATATATATATATATATATATATATATGAACCGACTGGGGCCCCAGCCCCGGCCAAAAATCAGGGAAAACCGGGGTTGCCAGCCGGGGTTAAAATGGCAAATTATACTTTAATTTTTTTTTTTTTTTTTAAATTTTCAGCCGATTCTGCTGAAACTTTCAGTTATATAGATTTTTTACCGGTAAGAAAAGTCCATTTCTAGCGTTTTTCCGAGTCTATTACGGTTAAAAGTTTTTTTTTTTTTTTTTTTTTTTTTTTTTTTTTTTTTTTTTTTTTTTTTTTTGTTGAAATTTTACCCTTTTTTAATTGAATGGCGGTGCCAAACCACTTTTTAGAATGAGCTGAAAATTGGACTATTTATTCAAAATTAAATGGGATACAAAAGTCTCTAAAAGACTTTTGTTCCCAGAGTTATAGGAAAAATGTTATAAGCCAAAAACTGACCAACTATAGAAAAAAAAAAAAAAAAAAAAAAAAAAAACTAAAAAAATCCACCTTTTCAGACAAAATTTTTTTTAAAAAAAATACAACTATGACATTTCCTATTTTTGGTGTGTATATAGAGGAGGGGTGGGGCTACAAATTCCTCTATGTACTTTATTCGATGACATTCGTTGGTTTTGAGATATAGCCTTCAAAAAGGTCCATTTTTGGCCAAATTTCAAAAATTCCCAAAGTTTGAGAGGCTATATCTCGCTTCAAACAAAGAGCATTTAAATATGCACTAAATAAATATTGTTGCCCTGCCCTCTTCTAAACAATATTCACAAATAAAAAAAAAAATAGGTAGCCTTTTTTATAAATAATTTTTTCCTCCAGAAGGGTACGATTTTTGCAAATTTTTTTTCAAGTGCTTATATAACTTTTTTCTAGACGTGATATCAAAAACCTATTCCCACCAATGCAAGAAATTGGGGCAAAGGTATTTAGCTAAATTTTCAGCTCATGTGGACCAGTGGTTTGATCCAGTTATTCATTTTTTTCAACTTTGGGTCCAAATAAGTTTCAAACCGTTATAGACTCAAAAAAATGCTCGAAATCAACTCAGAACTTCGTGAAAAAATTCACATACTTTGAAAATTTCAGCTCAATCAGTCAAATAATAAAAAAAAAAATTTCAAACAAAATATAAGAAAATTAAGATTTTTTTCCTTTTCTGTTTCTTTTGACTGCTCCTTTTCTGTTAGTGAATGTTCATCTTTGTGTTTTGATTTTAGATACTCCAAAAAGATTTGGTTGAAATTTTTTTACTTGTAGCACCCGGAGGTTCTCTTCTAATTTTCTGACTGCAGATGTTAACATTTAGCTATTTCGAGCCTATCCTGAAACATTGTAAAGTATTCAAATACTGCAGAAGCTGATCTTTTAGCCATATTGACTGAAAGTATAAACATAAAATAATAATTTTTAAATAATGCAGCAAAATGATACAAGTTTGATACATGGCAATAAAATAACAATGATATGTATAAATACAGGTTAAATTGATAATTTTATATCTTACATTTTTTCAAACTTTACCTTAGGGTCTTACTTAAGTAAACCTGTTGAATCACTATTATGAATTAGAATATTTTTTTTTTTAATTTTTGTACTTTTTTTAAACTTTAACCTATACAAAACTGTAATTTTTTGATTTTTTTTTTGGAGAAAATGCATATAATCATTAATTTAAGTGAATGTTGGCTATTCTACTCCTTCCTTACAATTAAATAAACCTTATATCTAATTTTCTTAACCTTAAATTTCAGTGCTTTTGACCTCTTTACAAATTTTAGGAAACCCCGGCCACAGCCCGGGCCAAATTCCAACCCCGGTCGGTCCCTATATATATATATATATATATATATATATATATATATATATATATATATATATATATATATATATATATATATATATATATATATATATATATATATATATATATATATATATATATTAGGATGGAGTGAAGTATCTGTATCGGCATATTTTCCGATACTGTATCGGTATCGGTATCGACCTTTTCAGTATCAGTATCGGTACATTTTTTGGATAAGAGTAAAGCATTAGGATCGGTAGTATCGGCACATTTTTAGTATCGGTATCAGTAAAAATTTTAGTATCGCTCCATTCCTAATATATATATATATATATATATATATATATATATATATATATATATATATATATATATATATATATATATATATATATATATATATATATATATATATTTAAAATTTATATTTCATGAATATTGATAAACAGTCAATGTTAATTAACTCTTTACCAATCATTGAGTCAAAGAAACAGGCAATCTACCCCTTAGACACAAATGGCCATAAACCAAATTCAAATATAATTCTCAATTTTGCTATTGAAATTGATGTATCAGTCCACAGATATTTCAAACCAGATATCAGTCTATTGATAGGTATATTGATATGTCAATCTATCAAATAAATAGAAAATTTAGTACAGGGACCTTCCACAGAATAAAACCCTGCATAAGGACAATCCACACTACAGAATCCATATATAATAATATGGCTTTTTTAAGGTAGAAAATTAACGTTTTTGGTGGATTTATTATATGAAAGCAGTGTTTATATTTCAATATTGCTTTATATAAAATATTTATATTTATATTTTTTATAACTTTAATATATTAGAAATTAGAAATCAAACTTTGCTCATCTAAGTCAAGAATTACCAAGTTTTATTTAATGTTTGTTATTATAGCCTGAGTAAAAAATAGAGAAATCAAAAGTTTATCATAAGAGTTTAAAAACTACTGCTTTCCATGTCACTCCTAATTTCACAGATAAATTCCTGACTCAGGTGAGCCACTTTTAATTTTTAATTATTTATAATTCTATTGAAGCTATAAAAATAAAGTAGGCATAAATAAATTATATAATTCCTATCTGTTATCTGAAGTATTATAAAAACTACTTTTGTATACATCAATAATCTTAAATTTTTACTATAAAAAGCCATAAAAAGTGTTAATATAAAAAGCCATTTTCAATTTTCATATATAGGTATTTCAATATAGGAATGAATAATTATATATATATATATTATCAATATTAAAATTTATATTTCACAAATATCAATATATAGAGAAAAAGTTAACTTTTCACCACTCAAAGTTATGGGTTTTCTTTACCATATACAGCAAAGTCAGCTCTAAAATAATAGTCATTAATTTTTATGCACAAACAACTATTTTCAAGATATAAACAACATTTTGAATGCAACAATGTTTGGTTCAAAATTTCATTAAAATGAAAGAAACATTTTTAAAAGTTTATATCAACTTGAAATGTTATTAACAAATAAAAATCACTTTCCTGACTATCTTACAAAATCATTCTTCAAGGTATGAAAAGCATGTAATTATTATTATTATATATAATATATATATATATATATATATATATATATATATATATATATATATATATATATATATATATATATATATATATATATATATATATATATATATATAGTTACATATTCGGTATAATAGAAAAAAAAGAACCTTTTAGTATTTTTACAATCAAATATGTTTGTTTCTTTACAGTCTGGGAAGATATTCTTGTTCTTGAACACAACAAATATTCTGTCACTAATTTGTAGTTAAAAGTCTATGAAAGTCTTACATCAACTTTATAGCTCTTTCCATTGTATCATTCAGAACTTTTAAGTACCCAACAATCGGATTAGTGATTGCATATGAGATGTTCTGTATACATGTAGATAGACATTCTTTCAGGAAATTTGTGCTTATTTTCAATCTAGAAAACTGGTTCAAAGCTGGCTTTTGTTGCAAATTCATCCACAGTTTTTCTAATAATGATAAATCTAATTACCAAAAAATTTATCTATTCTACCAGGTGTAACAATATACCTCTTTGCATAGTTTTGATAATCATTATTTAAATTTTGAATAATCTTTATTTTGGTTTCTAGAGTTACATTGTCATCAAATTACGATAAGCTGACGCTTCTGATAAGTACCACTAATGCTGCCTAAATTTGTTCAGTTACTTCAGATATAATGGGATCAATATTCTTGAATTCTTTTAATGATTTTAACCACAAATCTTGATTTGATGTTGCTTCCACTGAATTGCATGTGTACTATGGATTTATGTAAAATTTAACAAATATACATAGAAACTGTAGTGACTGTCTTCATTACATAAACTGATGTTATTATTTCTTAACAAGTACATTTTTAAAGAATAAAAATTGCTAGAGCCATCCAATGAGCCAAATCTCCACCCAAAAATACTATGCATAACTCAAAAATATACTATAGGTAATCGCTTCATCAGGACTTCTTAAAAACAAACCTTCATTACTGCTTTCAGATGAACTAGAGATCAGCGTTTCATTTACTCCAGAAGGATTGGAGAGAAGAATATGATAGATGAAGTTGTTTGATTTTCTTCCTTTTCTTGGTTTTTCCTTTTTAAAAATATTTATCAATACTGCCTTAATTAAATAACCTGGCCATCCTGATTCCCTCTGTTGAAGCAAGAAAATCTTACCTTCTTCAATTTTAATCATTTGAAGAGCACTTGCATAGGTTATACAAAAGAGGTTTACAAGTTATTTGAAATTTTTTTTTTCACATCTAAAGGTCTCTAAAGAATTTTTTTGCAGGTTTTTCCAGGAAAAATATTAGTTCAGCAATAGTTTTTCACTAATGAAAATTTTTTTTCCAAAAATATTTCACATTCGTGGACAACTAAATTTACAATTTTCACAATGTAAGCCTAACCTCTCTCATATTATAAAATAAAATGGATAATACTTATCAATTAAATGGTAGTTTAGCTCCAGCTATATGGTGGTTCACACGGCCTACTAAAAATACGTGCGTATCATCACTTTGCAGTTTATGTTGACATTTAAGAATAATGTAGAGTCATGGAATCAATAGTATTCTCCTAAATGTAACTGACAATAAGAAACTGCGAATGAATGTTAGCACAATACAGAAATATGAGTAAGTAAAAATGGGTTGGCATGGGTTGACACTTGACAACCTTCAGTAATGCTAAAATTAAACAAAAATATTTTTAGATGTACGAGATCAAAAATAGAGAGTATGCATCCAAATATTTTGATATCAAAACATATAGAAGGCCCTAATATATATATATATATATATATATATATATATATATATATATATATATATATATATATATATATATATATATATATATATATATAATATATATATATATATATATATGTATATATAGGGACCGACCGGGGTTGGAATTTGGCCAGGGCCGGGGTTCTGGCCGGGGTTTCCTAAAATTTGTAAAGAGGTCAAAAGCACTGAAATTTAAGGTTAAGAAAATTAGATATAAGGTTTATTTAATTGTAAGGGAAGAGTAGAATAGCCAACATTCACTTAAATTAATGATTATATGCATTTTCTCCACAAAAAAAAAAAAAAAAAAATTACAGTTTTGTATAAAAAAAGTTTAAAAAAAGTACAAAAATTAAAAAAAAAATATTCTAATTCATAATAGTGATTTAACAGGTTTACTTAAGTAAGACCCTAAGGTAAAGTTTGAAAAAATGTAAGATATAAAATTATCAATTTAACCTGTATTTATACATAGTTATTTTATTGCCATGTATCAAACTTGTATCATTTAGCTGCATTATTTAAAAATTATTATTTTGTTTATACTTTCAGTCAATATGGCTAAAAGATCAGCTTCTGCAGTATTTGAATACTTTACAATGTTTCAGGATAGGCTCGAAATAGCTAAATGTTAACATCTGCAGTCAGAAAATTAGAAGAGAACCTCCGGGTGCTACAAGTAAAAAAATTTCAACCAAATCTTTTTGGAGTATCTAAAATCAAAACACAAAGATGAACATTCACCAGCAGAAAAGGAGCGGTCAAAAGAAACAGAAAAGAAAAAAAATCTTAATTTTCTTATATTTTGTTTGAAATTTTTTTTTTTATTATTTGACTGATTGAGCTGAAATTTTCAAAGTATGTGAATTTTTTCACGAAGTTCTGAGTTGATTTCGAGCATTTTTTTTGAGTCCATAACGGTTTGAAACTTATTTGGACCCAAAGTTGAAAAAAATGAATAACTGGATCAAACCACTGGTCCACATGAGCTGAAAATTTAGCTGAATACCTTTGCCCCAATTTTTTGCATTGGTGGGAATAGGTTTTTGATATCACATCTAGAAAAAAGTTATAAAAGCACTTGAAAAAAATTTTGCAAAAATCGTACCCTTCTGGAGAGAAAAATTATTTAAAAAAAAAAAGCTACCTACTATTTTTTTTTATTTGTGAATATTGTTTAGAAGAAGAACAGGGCAACAATTTTTATTTAGGGCATTTTTAAATGCCCTTTGTTTGAAGCGAGATATAGCCTCTCAAACTTTGGGAATTTTTGAAATTTGGCCAAAAATGGACCTTTTTGAAGGCTATATCTCAAAACCAACGAATCTCATCGAATAAAGTACATAGAGGAATTTGTAGCCCCACCCCTCCTCTATACACACCAAAATAGGAAATGTTAGAGTTGTATTTTTTTAAAAAAGATTTTGCCTGAAAAGGTGGATTTTTTTAGTTCAAAAAATTTTTTTTCCTATAGTTGGTCAGTTTTTGGCTTATAACATTTTTTCTATAACTCTGGGAACAAAAGTCTTTTAGAGGCTTTTGTAGCCCATATAATTTTGAATAAATAGTCCAACTTTCAGCTCATTCTAAAAAGTGGTTTGGCACCGCCATTCTATTGAAAAAAGGGTAAAATTTCACAAAAAAAAAAAAAAAAAAAAAAAACTTTTAGCCGTAATAGACTCGGAAAAACGCTAGAAATGGACTTTTCTTACCGGTAAAAAATCTATATACACTGAAAGTTTCAGCAGAATCGGCTGAAAATTTAAAAAAAAAAAAAAATTTTTTTTTTTTTTTTGTATAATTTGCCATTTTAACCCCGGCCGGCAACCCCGGTTTTCCCTGATTTTTAGCCGGGGCCGGGGTCAGTAAAAATGGCCGGGTTTGTTCATACTGTGAATAGTTAAATTACCAATAGTCAATTTATTAAACTTGAACTTTTTATGCTAGCTGCCTAAAAATAGTTGAATTACCACGAATACACAAAATCATGAAACTTTAAAAAAGATTTTTTTTTAATTATTATTTTTGGGCATAACTTTTTTTCCTATCCTTGCAAAGTTCATGATATTTTCAGAGGCTGAATTGTTGGGCGAGATACCCTTAAAATTTAGAACAATATTTTGTAAACCCAATGATTTTGACACTGTGCTTGGAAAATGTTTTTAGAATTTTTCCATGCACAGCAGCAAAATGATTGGGTATACAAGAATTTTTTTAAATAAAAATGTGTAACTTGCCCTACTATACAACCTCTGAAAATTTTTTTGATTTTTATATCAACTATTTTGTTGTTGTGCATAGGAAAAATTTCAAATTATTATTTTCTCCCATGCACAGCAATAAAATGATTGGGTATACAAGAATTTTTTTAAATAAAAATGTGTAACTTGCCCCACAGTACAGCCTCTGAAAATTTTATAAAATTTTTATATCTAACTATTTTGTTGCTGTGCAAATAATATTTTTAAAGCAAAAATATCATTTGCATTATTATTAATATTTAGGAAATATTTTGTAAATTAAAATATCTCTCTATTTCTTTACTTCCCCAAAATTTAGCAAAGTTTAAAATATAATTTAATTAAATTTATAAAAAAAATATTTATATTTTACATATTTGGATTTAGGCATTATCAAAAAGTCAAAAAAGCTAATGCTAGGTTTATATTCAATCCTGATATGAATAGTATCTTTCCTTCAAAATAATTTGATTAAGATTAACTTTCGAGGGTGGTTAGTTTTACCCTGCCCTACTTACAGTATATATAATATATATATATATATATATATATAATTATATATATATATTATATATATATATTATATATATATATATATATAATATATAACAGTAAAATAGGAAAATAATCTGAATATTAATTGTAAAAAATATAGTTTGGAAAGTTTCCTTTTTTTTTTTTTTAAATAAATTGAATACCACATTATAAAATTTATTTAACCATACAATGCTGCAATGATGTCAAATATATTTTTATTTTTATTCAATATACATTAAATTTTCAATTTATATTTTGAATAACTATATACCTGGTAAGAGACAAACCCTGCACATTTTCCTAAAGAGAAATTTTACCTTGAACTAAAGTATTACCATAATTAGAAATATATTTCATAACCTACATATTAGATTAAAATTTCTAAATTGCCAATACCAACTCAACAGCTACCGTGGTATAGCGGTAGTGACTGACTCACGGGCTTGAAGATCCCTCCTCGAATGTGAGGTATGGACATTTAAAATATAAAATAAAATAAAAATTACCTTATGAACAAGAAACTTTAGTTACACAAAGGCAAAATAGGCCGAAGAATATTTGCAAACTTCATTAAAAAAAAAAAGTTAGCGAATTTGTAAGAACAAAGAATGCCGTAGGTTATAGGCTAAAATATTTTTGCAATAAAGATGAATTCTAAAATTATACTTACTTGCTATATTTTTTTAATAAAATATAGAAACTTCGAATCCTTTTAAACTTTCAACACCAATATGGCAGCAAAACTGTAGAATAATAAGAACTACCAACTTATACGTTACGTGGAAATAGGAAGGATTGCCAACTTTACAAACAAATTTCGCACAGTTTTCAATTTTTTATCGGTCACAAAGTTATTTTTTCCTAAATTTATTTAAATATTCTTTGCAATTAAACTACTAAAATGTAAAAAATCTTTGAAATATTAAGTTAGAAAATAAAAATCTTAAGTGAATTTACATACAAATTTTCTAAATTTTTTTACACAGCAATATTAATAAATGTTCTATTTATATACACAAAACATATAGAATTTTGGAATAATACATATTAAATGTTCTTTTTCTCTTGCTTTTCTAAATAATCTCATATATTATATTTACCGTAATCAGGATTTAATTACAGTATTTGTAAACAAATGCTATCAGAGCGAAACCATAGGATAAGGAGTTATGGGGTTGCAACCCCCACCACATGATTCAAACAAATAAATGATTATGCATAATAAAACATAATACAATACGACAATTCTTTTTACGAGATTTTTTAAAAATAAAATAACGTCACTCTCTTCATATTTTTAAGTTCGGAGTATCATAAGAGAACTTAAAAAAAAGAAAATAAATTAAAATAAATATAAATTTAAGTATTTTATCGTTCTGGGGGGGAAAAATTAATCAACGTCCAACGATATTTTTTGCCAAATTATTGAAACCTGCAACATTGTTTTATTTTTGAATTCTGGCTTTAGATATTTACTGTAAAAGGTGGGTTAGTTATATCAAAGTTTGCTTTGGTTATATAAAATTTTTTAATTTTAAAATTTCAATACAAATATTTTTTTTTACAGGTAAATTTGATGCTTTTTACTGGAAGATTGCATGAAAAATAAGTATGTAACCTTAGCAAAGTTGTTTTTCAAGTATTTATTTTATTATTTTGTACTTTTTATTGATTTACAATTTCCCCCCGCATTTTATTACATTACCCTAAATTCTAAA